>ML787557.1:105575-122132 GCA_009831015.1 Picea engelmannii
AAATTCAATCCTTATCACTCAAAACAATTTATTTTATACAAATGATAAAGTTGCATGCACTACATTTTGTTTAACTAATAAAATTTTAGTGATATAAACATAATAAAACTTCCATCTTAATAATATTGGCTTCAAAACATCACATCAAATGTATTTGCATGAATTTCTCTCTCATTCATTATTAAAATTTAAATGGTAAAAATAAAATATAATAAATGTATGTTTTAATTTTATTATTTTTAAATAAAATATAATTTGTGTTTTAATTTTATTATTTTAAAATTTCTCTCTCATTCATTATTGAAATTTAAATGGTAAAAATAAAAAATAATATAATGTATGTCTTAATTTTATTATTTTTAAATAAAATATAATTTATATCTTAATTTTATTATTTTAAAATATTATTTTGAATTAAAAAGTATTATAATAATTTATATTGAAAAATAATCAATTACAAAAATTCAAGTAAAAATTTAAAAATAGATTATTATGAATAAATTTAATTTAAATTTTATCAAAATTAAATTTATGTAGAATTTTTTACTTATAATTAATTTAAATTGTTTATTAAAATTTATAATCATATTTTAAAATTTAAATATTTGAAAAAATATATATAATTTTATTTCAAATAAATATATTGTGTACTTAACTAATTTAATAATTAATTATTAGTTGAAAAAATATTATTGAAAATGTAAAATCAAGGATGGAAGGTATGAGGGGATAGTTTTAGATTTAGAGGAAAATTTGAAAGAATATTTTCTTGGAGCCTAAGAAGGTCCACAAATAATTAAAGTGAGGCTTATGAACTCCTATGTGGTCTTCTCTTAGTAATTGAATCGAGAATCAAGAACTTGATTGTGAGATGCAACTCAAGCATAATTATCAAACTAATGCTCTTAAAATCTCCCTCCTTAGATAACAAGATTGTTTCCATTATAACTTGCTATCAAAAGGAAGTCAACAATTTCCAAAAAATCTTGTTCTAGGAGGTCCTTCTAGAACACAATCATAAAAAGATGCACTAGCCAATAAAGCAACTTCTCTAAAAGTTGGAATGCTTAGGAAAAAAGAGAGTTTATTTTACCAACCAATGCCTTAACACCCATATCTATCTCTCAAATGAGGGCACATAAAATCACATTAATGCAACATATGTCACAACACCAAATGCACCGTGTTGCATATGAGGTGCATGGATATAAAAGGACCTGTGCATCCCTCCTTCGCATACCTAAACTTAATTTCAATTTTCCCTTTAAATACTGCAACAAGGTTTATCACCAACGTGGTGGAATAATGGATTTTAATTCGAGAGAATGCACCAACATCTAGAGCAAGGCTACATTGCGGGAAAACCAATTAGTAAGAATCTCCCTCAACCTTTGGATAGTTTTGCTTGAAGGTTTTAGGCTCATAACAAGATCTATGTCTGGAATCTCCATTGCACTAGCTCTTGAAATTTTTCTAGATGTTTGAATTTACGGGGTTAGTCCATCCTTAGGTTTCTTTTGGTATATGTTTCTTTGATCTTTTGGGAGTGAATTATGGGTGATTGTTGTCTCTCGGTATTATGGACATCTTCATTTGGGGGTTTGGCTTCTTCGTTCTGCGTGATATTAGGCATTCTAGGCTCAACAATCCACAAACATTAGACGACCTAGTGGTTTTGTTTGGCTAACCGTGCAGTGGGGTCGTGCAATGGGATTTCTCTAGTGTTTTGGTTTTAGGGTTTTAAGATGAATGCTTTCAAGAGCTAGCAACTCGGTTTTAAAAAATTCAAAGATTTCTTTGTCGGTATGAAGAGTCCATCCAACACAATCTCACTTCTCTTTTCTATGTGACATCAAAAGTGTATGAAAATGAGCATCGATGCACTTTTTCATAATGTCATAATATGAACACATTGGTACAACAAAAATGACAAATTGACATCATGGAGATAGAATGTAGCATGTTAAGAAATTTGGTGCTCAATTTAAGAAAATGATAGCAATGAATAGCTTTCAACTACAAAATGTTCACAAGCTTTGTTCATCCAAAATTCAAGGAGAATGATATTGTTTACCAAATGCTTAAAGATATGGATCTTGTAAATCATGAGCCTCATCCTACCAATTTAAGACTAAAAGATAAAAAGAGTGATCATAATGTTTGCTAAATCTTATGTTATACAAAACAATTATAATTTCAAGTATTTTCTTAAAACTGTATTCATATAAGAAACATGAATACAGTTTATTTTATTTTAAATAATAATATAAAAATAATAATAAATCAAATTAAATTATTTTATTAAAATAAAAAAAATAAATTTAAAACTAATATTTAAATAATGGATTACATAGAATTTCACTATTTAAATTAAAATAATATATATTTAAATAAATTTTATGATTAGTGTTAGTTGCTAGAAACTAGTTTTATTTTATCTTTTGTCTTTAACTACATTTATGAAAGAATTAAAAATATATATTTTTCAAAATAAATTTAAAAAAACATATTTTTCATATTGTTCATCTTAAATAAATTTTTATTAATATGAAATATTTACAAAATTCAAATTTTATTAATGTCAAACAAACTTGATCTCAAACATTGACAAAATTCAAGTTTTATTGATCTCAAACAAACTTATAAGAAAACATCGACAAAATTCACAAAATTCAAGATGTTTCTGATCTTTTCTCATAACCACTCCCACTCCAAAACTCTCAAAAGTATATTTTATTTGAGATTATATTTTATAATTTAGTATATTTTATTTGAGAATAAATTTTATAATTTAATTGTATAAAATAAATACTCTCAAAAGTATATTTTATTAGATAATATATTTTATAATTTAATTGTTTAAGATAAATATTTGAATGGAACAAAATGAATTATTGAATGGAATAAAAGGTGGCAAAAAATCCAAGATAGATTTTAGAGGTACAATCACTATTGTTTTGGACTAAGTAAGAGTAGAAATGACGTCGTGCAGTAATCGTTCAGCTTTTGTAAACAAATCTAAAAGGATACCCAAAAGTAATTATTGCAACACTGTAAAGTCAAGAAATGACGTAAGAGAGCAACACTCTAAAGTCAAGAAATGACGTAAAAGAAACACTCGGCAGACTCTCCAATCTAAGCCCCCGCTTTATTACAGTCGGTCCCCACATTCCAAACATAGAAGGATTATATTATATACACATACAGACCCCTTATGTCCAGTGTCCATGGCCTTCCCCGAAACGCAAAAGCAAAGTCACGAAAACGCTTCTCATTTTTAATTAATATGCCTCCTTCCATTAGCGTTCTCCCCTCTTATTCTAATGCTCAGACTGAAACAATTTTTCTTCATAAACGTGAAACTTGTGCCACGCAATGCTAAGAGGTCGGCATTCACATGTTAATTTTAAATTTCCCACTGAATTCATTTAACGTTGCCAAGCATGGCAGGCGGTTCAGTGCGCAGCTATATATATGGAACTGACGAGTAAGTATTGCCACTCAAATATTGGAGTTCTGGGATTCAATCAACTTATATTGCGATGTCATCGTTAGAGCTGGTGGAGGAGAGTATCAACGCTGAACAAACTGAGAAAATGGAGGTTTTTATTGGAGAAAATTCATGTGAGGATGAGGAGGGAATTACGACAAGGAAGATGTGCCTGCGGAGGTTATTCAAATACGCGGACAAGGTGGATATAGTATTGATGATATTAGGCACGCTGGGGGCACTGGGTGACGGAATGGCCACCCCAACCCTCTTGATTGCCACCAGCGGATTGGTAAACACGTTAGGGAACGGATCCACCGCAACCCATCCGCAGCATTTCATGGATGAAATCCAAAAAGTATACATATAAACTTAAGTTACTTATACTCCCAATGATAGTCGACATTCATACATGTGTATATATATATGGCACTTGTTTTGTGCAGATTCCTAGCATCTAAGTAGCTAATTGTGTAATCTGTGGTCTAAATGCAGTATGTTTTATATTACGTGTACATTGGCATAGCAGTGTGGATAGCAGCATTTTTGGGTAATTTTTCTGCCTGTTTCAAAGCATAGTTATTGTTATTATCAGGTTTGTGTCCACCAGCTTAAGAGTTCAATTTATTGACAAAAGTGGCGTTGTCGTTGGAATGTGATTTGCAGAAGGATTTTGCTGGACAAGGACAGCAGAGAGACAGAGTTTTTGTATTCGCACAAAATATTTGGACGCTGTGCTGAGGCAAGAGGTTGGATTCTTTGACAAGCAAGGGAGCAATATATCAGAGGTTGTAACAACTATTTCCAAGGATACTTTTGTTATCCAGGATGCACTCGCCGAAAAGGTATGATCTCCAATACTAATTAATCACCCAGAGTACAATAATAAACTTAAATGTTTAACGCGTGCTTCCATGACATACTTAGTAGTCAAAGCGCGTATAAGTGTGGCGGGCGATCCACAACTGATGAATATGGACTAAAACACAAACCCATCTAAACCCAGCTCTGATATCTCAACTTCCAATATTTTATGTGTTAACTATTTGTCTGAACTAATTATATACGATATTCAGAACCTGGTGATGCATATGACACGAAGATTTAGAGGGGTCCGTGCTCTTATAGCCGCCCAATTAGCCAAGTAATATGCTCGTAGACATGTTATTGTGCTGCTTTTCCAACTAATAGACCAATACCATTTTCATAGTTACACTCAAAAATTTGAGTTTCACTCAGAATGCTAGCTCAAACCTGATAATTATCTACGAGGATTTTAAACAACCATGTACTCCATTTTCCGCTTTGCAGGTTCCAAACTTCCTGATGAATACAGCAACATTTGTTTCCGGCTATGCAGCTTCATTCTACTTGTCTTGGAGATTAGCATTGGCAGCCTTCCCTCTTCTTGTATTACTTGTGATCCCAGGATTGTTGTATGGACAAACACTGATGGGACTTGCTTGTAGAATGCAAGCAGAATGCCAAGGAGCAGGCAGGATTGCAGAGCAAGCACTGTCCTCTATCAGGACAGTGTATTCTTTTGTAGGAGAGCAGCAAACTATGGAAAAGTATGAAGCTGCTTTGGATGATACGGTAAAGATAGGCATTAAACAGGGACTAGCCAAAGGTTTGGCCATTGGTTGCTCTGGACTTTCATTTGCAATCTGGGCATTCCTGTCTTGGTACGCAAGCATATTGGTCATGTACAAAGGGGAGAGTGGTGGAAACGTCTTTGCAACAGGCCTTTCACTCATCATGGGAGGCCTGTAGGGATCCTTAACCTACCAATACATGCAATATATTTGTTAAGCATTTAATTTATTTTTGAGTGTTTTTGACATGTAATTGTTGTGTTGACAGATCTCTTGGAACTGCTCTTCCTAACATTAAATGCATCAGTGAAGCTTGCATTGCTGCACATCGCATAATACGGATGACTGACAGAGTACCAGCAATAGATTCTGATGACAAAAGTGGGCAGGTGCTGGACAAAGTCTCTGGAGAGATCGTTTTCAAAAATGTTGAATTTGTATACCCATCCAGGCCACACACAAAGATTTTCCATAACTTTTGTCTTACAGTTCCTGGTAGCCAAACTGTGGCTCTAGTTGGGAGTAGCGGCTCTGGAAAGTCTACAGTGATTGCTTTGCTAGAAAGGTTTTACAATCCAGTGGCAGGGGATATCATGGTAGATGGCATAAATATTAAGAACCTACAGTTAAAGTGGTGGAGGAATCAGATAGGACTGGTGAGTCAAGAACCAGCCCTGTTTGCAACCTCCATTAAAGAGAATATCATGTTTGGAAAACAAGGATCGAGTATGGAGGATGTGGTTGCTGCAGCAGTGGCTTCCAACGCACACAATTTCATCAGTCAACTTCCGGAGGGATATGACACTCAGGTAACTATATATACTTTTTTCTGCCTTAATGATAGTACTAGCATATATCCATCTTAACTTCAGATCTGTTATGAGCAGAGAGTTACCCACCCAATTGCCAATAAACAACATCTTGTGGATCTGTAATCCATATGCTGATGCAAATGTATACAAAACATCTATTGCAGGTGGGGGAAGGGGGAGTGCAGATGTCTGGAGGTCAAAAACAACGGATAGCCATTGCCAGAGCTTTGATAAGAAATCCCCCAATCCTTCTGCTTGATGAAGCGACGAGTGCATTGGATACAGAATCCGAGAAGATCATTCAACATGCCCTCCACCAAGCTTCCATGGGACGCACCACCCTAGTTGTGGCTCATAGACTGTCTACAATCCAAAATGCTAATCTAATCTCAGTGGTTCATGGTGGCCAAATAATTGAATCAGGTCCCCATGAGGAGCTTATCAATAAATCAAAAGGAGCATACAGAACATTATGGAATATGCAGCAGCAGACGGGGATTGAAGAAGAATTACCAGAAGTTCAGCCTCAAGTTTCCTTGTCAAGAACAAGTAATGCTAGTCAAGTTGGCAGATCAAGCTGTCAATCGCTCAGCAAATCTATTCACTTGGACAACATGACTACAACTAACCCACCCATGAGCTGCAGGGCACTTTTTTGCAGATTGTTGGCATTGAATGCTCCTGAGATGAAAGAAGCCATGATTGGCAGTACATGTGCTATTATATTCGGGGCAGTGCAACCTGTCTATGCATTTGTCTTGGGAAGCATGATCTCTGTGTTTTTTATCAGTGATCACCAAGAAATGAAATCAAAGATAAGGTCATATGCCTTAGTGTTCTTCTCTCTATGCCTTGTTTCATTCCTTTTAAATGTCGTACAGCACTACAACTTTGCAGCTATGGCAGAATCACTCACTAAAAGGATACGCAAGAAAATGCTTGCCAAGGTCTTGACATTTGAGGTTGGATGGTTCGACCAAGAAGATAATTCCAGTGGGGCAATTTGTTCTAAGCTTGCCAACGAAGCCAATGTGGTGAGAGAAAAGTGCCAACTACATCCATGAGTATTATTCGATTTATTTGTTATGTTTCTAGTGAGGGTGGTAGTTTTAAAAATGAAATGAAATAAAATTTTAGGACCCTAAAATTTGTACGTTTACTTTCATCCACCAACTCAGCAAGCTTTAAAATTTAAACATTGTTTTCCCTCTCATACTCTGCAAATTACAATGCAGCTAAATAGCTATAGCTATAGAATATGTTATCAAAATCCATTATTATCTATATTATCTAGAATTCTTTTCCTGCATTGTAATATTTACACAGCCTACTTGTTTAGCTGGCAAGCCATGTAAGTCCCTAAGATTATATTACTTTATTCAATGCTGTAGTCTTATCTGTTCATACACTAACAAAACACCACATGCATCTCATCTTCAACTTCTTCAAAGGCACGATAGCTTTTGATCTATTTTCTTCCATCAGCCTGTTTCCATTGCTAGACTATGTGAGCTTACCTTGAATTGGAAAATCAAATGTTTCTTGTGAACTTACCTTGAATTGGCAAATCAAATGTTTCTTGTGAGCTTACAGACCTTTTTCTGAACTGGTATATGAGATGTGGGCTACATATTTGCAGGTTAAATCTTTGGTGTCTGATCGCATATCTCTTGTCATCCAAACTCTCTCAGCAGTGATCCTAGCAATGACATTGGGATTAATAGTAGCATGGCGACTTGCAATCTTGATGATAGCTGTGCAGCCCCTCACAATATTTTGCTTTTACACCAGAAAAGTTCTGTTGACAAGCATGTCCAGCAAATCTGGAAAGGCCCAAAACCAGGGCAGCCAAATGGCAGCAGAAGCAGTGGCCAACCACAGGACAATCACAGCGTTGTGTTCCAAAGACACAGTCTTAGCACTATTTGCAGCTACCCAAAGGGGGACTCTTAAGGAGGGCATCAGACAGTCATGGTTAGCCGGTTTTGGAATAGCAAGTGCTCAAAGCCTAACATTCTTGACTTGGGCTTTGGATTTTTGGTATGGTGGAAAGCTTGTGGAACAGGGATTGATCAGTTCAGAGAGTGTATTTAAAACGTTTTTCATTCTTGTAAGCACCGGGAGAGTGATAGCAGAAGCAGGAAGTATGACTTCAGACCTAGCTAAAGGCTCAGCTGCCTTAAAATCTGTGTTTGGGATACTCGACAGGGTCACCAAAATCAATCCAGATAATTCAGAGGAAATAAAGCCACTGAACATCCAAGGGGACATTGAGTTCAGAAAAGTAAGCTTTGCTTATCCAACTCGGCCAAATATGATAATATTGAAGGAATTCAGCTTGAAGATTAACACAAGGAGTAGTTTAGCTTTGGTTGGGAAGAGTGGATCAGGGAAGTCCACAGTCATAGCACTGATTGAAAGATTCTATGATCCATTTAAAGGGAAGATCACAATAGATGGATTGGATGTAAAAACATTAAACTTGAGATGTATAAGGGAGCTTATAGCACTGGTTGGACAGGAACCGACTCTGTTTGGAGGCACCATCAGAGATAACATCTTATATGGAAGACCTAATGCAACAGAATCTGAGATTATAGAGGCTGCCAAGGATGCCAATGCACACGCCTTCATATCGTAAGGATCATCTTGCTCTTATTATATAAACAAGAACACCTATGATATATATAATTCTAACATTGGATGTGGATATTTGCAGGTGTTTGAAGGATGGGTATGAGACATATTGTGGGGAGAGAGGAATGCAACTGTCTGGAGGGCAGAAGCAGCGCATTGCAATAGCAAGGGCAATCATAAAGAAACCTGCAATTTTGCTGCTGGATGAGGCAACCAGTGCATTGGATGGTCAATCTGAGAAGGTGGTGCAACAAGCTTTAGATAGAGTTATGGTGGGAAGAACCACTGTTTTGGTTGCCCATCGATTATCAACCATTCAGAGTGCAGATTCAATCGCTGTGGTTCAGAATGGAGAAATTATTGAACAGGGAATTCATGCAGAACTGATGAACAAAGGAGGGGCCTTCTCAAATCTAGTTAGAATTCAACAATCGCATCCAAGAATATCACCACAAATGGCATGATATTTGTGTAACAGATTAAAAACGTAAGTTCTTAAGAAAAGTACATTCGTGTATAAACCTCAAAGAGATATGGGATATATTATAAAGATCTAACCAACTGTAACCGAAGTGTCAGATAATTGTTCAAAAGACTGCATATTGAGCTAAAACACCAGCAGTCTGAAACAAAAGCCGAATAGCTGAACATAAAACAAATGGGAAAAACAGGGTATACACAGCAGAATCAACAGGAGAATGAATAACATGAAGAATGGAGAATGGAATTAATCTTACTCCTATAAAATTTATATAGCTATGCAATGTAACACCCCATCTTGTGTATCCTGCTTATTTACTCTCTCCTCAGCGTGGATGGTGGATCTCATTATTACCTCAGGCTTCATAGGATCTTATTTTGGATTGTGGACAATATCAGCTTTTTCTTGTTTGAGTCCTAGAGCAATATGTTCAACATTCACCTCATAAGACTATTCTAGATGTTTGCTTACATTGTTGAATAGAATACGATGTTATGTACTCACGCATGTATTGTTATTCCGATGTATCATTTATGATTGGGATCCATGCATTATTATGATGTTTATCGCCGGTGACTGAAAGATATGATATATATTGATTATGGTTATGATCCATGTTTTTCCATGACTAAATGGTTTGGTGAAGTAATGTGATGTTCTTTGAGGAAATAACAACAGTTGCAAATTCATGATTCCCAAGACCCACACTGACCTGAGTCAAATGTTGGGAGTTGCCTGGAAGAATGCTAGCATGTGGTGGAAATCATACCCAGGGGAAAGAACTTTTGCCCAATGAGGATAGCCAAACTAGAGGATAGTACCTTGTGAAATTTGGGAAGGGAAAAATTGATCTAGAACACCTGAAATATGGTTCCTAAATTGATTTAGGGTTAAAGGCCCAAGGGATTTGGGTTTAATTCACCTAAAATCTATTTTATAACCTCAATATTTGTACCCCTAATCCCAATTTCGCCCAAGCATATTCAGGTGTGGTAAATACTAAATAATATTGGAAAGAGGGATGGAAAAACCAAGAGCCTTTCTTGGGAGAGAGTTGTTACCTTTTGGGGGGACTACCTTGAGGGAGGGGGCTGGATATTTGCTGGTTTCTGTCGTGAGAAAGAGGAAGTTGTTATTGATTTGCAATTTGTGGGAACAGTCTGAAAACTGCTCCAGCATTGTTTGAGTGTGCAAGAGGAGGCTAGGGGGGTGTACCTAGCCCAAGGGGGGGTACCAAGGCCCAACATTGAGCCTAGCACTGATTGAAGGAAGAACTCCACTGCTGGAGACACTGCGATTCCAGGAACACGAGTGGAAGTATTCTTGCACACCATAACCCTGAGAGGTGTGAGGGTGTTGTAAGCCACAAAGGCCTTTCCACACAAATGTTTTGTTCAGATGGATTTTTGACCCATTGTTGTTATTAGCTGGCCAATTTGAGTTGATTTGAGTAGAGTACTTAGGGAGTGTTTCCCTACTTGGGGGTCATTGCTTAAGCCCTTCACAAGGGGCATCATCTGGATCCAGGGCCTACATTGGTTGGGTGGAAAATTGACCCTTGGGTGTGATATCCCCATATTGATAGTTCTTCATTGAAGCATTGGTTTGCACCAATAGTTGGCTCTCGTCAAAGTGAGAAAGTCCAGGTATGTGATAAATCCACTGCTAAATTGTACTGTATTTTGATTTCTGAATTCTTTGAATATCTTGGAGGGAATTTCCATTGGATAAAAAAACCCGCAACAGGTTCATGCTGGGTTGGGCTGTTACAGGCAAGTTGAACGTGCATATGCAAAACTGGAACTTGGCTTTGTGCAATAATTTTGTCAATATCTCTGCAATCACAGAACTGCACTACACATTGTTTTCTTCAACTTGGTCACAAACAAGATGATATTGCACTTCTCCTTAGTGGCTTGGCAGGCCACTATATATTCTCCCTCTGCACTTCAAAGAAATAATGTTGGATGTTTTTTGTTGGGCTGGGAAACCACACCTTTTTCAACATGCAACAATAACTTGCTGTCTGCCCAATCCATATCACAATATCAAAAGCACTGTAATGTACCTTCTGAACTCCTATTGAATGTGACAACCTAATTGCTTGGTCCCTGATGAAACCTAAAAAATTGACTCACTCTACTTAGAGCATGCATAATATCAATCCTCCTTGTACATATTAGGCCCTTAACCACGCTGTGATAAGGAAGTACCTTCATCCGGTGCCTTGGGAAACATATATTTTAAAAGCTTGACACCAACTTCCAATGGGATAGCCATTTGTTAGCATTTTATCCATCTCAAATTTCCTAAAGGCATTTCAATGTAACTCTCTTGTTTGAGATGCATTTCCTTCTGATGCATGTTCCTTATAACCTGGATACCCATGCAGTGATGAACTTTACCATGATCAATAATCTAAAATCCAGTTGCCAACTTGAACTTAAGTAAGGCAGATGTTTGGAAATCATCACATATAACAACTGCATCATTGACATATAAGGACAAAACTTGAATTAACTCACATATATGCGTGATGTGAACATTTGAATCAGCATTGCAATGCAAATACATAACTCCTACCTGGAGAAACCCAATCTGTGCATTAGATTTTTTCTTTAATCCATACAAGGTCTTTTACAACCTGCATACCAAATGCTCCTTGTTGGACATAACTATTAAGTTACTCCTTTGTATTAGCACTAATGGTCACCCCAAACTACTCCCTTTTTTAAATACTATTGTTTATGAAGTCCATCAAAATCAGCCAATTTATAATCTGTGGTGCTATTGCTTGTTATATATTAATCCAGGTTTTTTCTTATATTGAGCACTGCAATTCATTAGCCAATTCATAATCCCTTTTCAGACAATCTCTCAAGCAGAAAAACAGTGTAAATTAAAAATACATTAATTTCTATATTGCTACCCTCTTACCATCAAGGTCTAGAGTTTCCAACTGAGAGGATCAATTAATGCTTCTAAGTCGCTACTTAACTTATTGGAATATAACAAGAAAAGCTGTCGCTGCTCTAATTTTAAATTTGAAGACCCTACAAAAGCTTCTAGCTACAACAGTAGCCTTTCCGTGGAAGACACTTTCTCTCTTTTCTGCGGAGAGCCAAAACCACCAGCAATCTAGAGCTTCCAACCGAGAGGATCAAGAAATGCTTCCAAGTCGCTACTCAACTCATTATAATATAACAAGGAAATCTGTCGCTGTTTTAATTTTAAATTTGAAGACACTATAAAAGCTTCTATCTACAACAGTAACCTTTATGTGGAAGAGACACTCCCTTTTCTGCGGAGAGCCAAAACCACCACCAATTGAGAACCATTCTACTAACAACCTTGAAGCATAAACTTCTATTCCTTCACATTAATAAATACAATGCTTCTCCTCACTTTGATGGCTTCTTTATTTCTAACTTTGACTCCTATGCTTGCAGCTCCTCAATTTGTTCTTCCAGGGTTTCAGGATTCTAAGTTGGATTCTCTAATGCTTGTGTGTTTCAAACTGTTTGCGGATGATTAGCATATCAGTCATCTTTTACAGGTGAGAACCCTTGTGCTATAACAATAAAGAAAAACCTAGATGAAGGGATACTAACCAAAGCATGCTGCAATTTCAGTTCGCCCTAGTCAAGAACAAGTGTTTGATCGTTGAAGGCGAACAGTATCAATAAGAATGTAATTATGCTAAAAGTAAAAACAGAATCTAGGTGAACTTCCTTAATAAGAGCATTAAATAAAAAGCTAGCAGAAACAGCTCAATCCCATGAACTCATGAACAAGGACAGGCCCAATTAAAGCTGAGCTGTAAGTATACATTAAAATGATGTAGTTATATATCTGCATTGAAAGCCCTGTCAGTGTTATTATCTAACAGCAATACAAAGAGTAGAGGTATGTCAAGGAAGATATAAAACTCGATTGAGAAGCGAAAGGATATCATTTTAAGTGGTACGTTGTAATTTCTATCAAGTTGAAATGAAGTTGAAATGGAAACAAAGGTTCAATTCACTTCTGAGTATGTTCTAGAACCAAACAATATTTTCATGCGGTTAGGGAGATTCAAAATGAGATAGTGAGCATTTCAATTGACATCACCATTAAAGGAAATTATGATATTAAGTTGGCAAATAGATCACTAGATTAAGACCCTTTTTAGGAAAGATTACAATTTGGAATGATAAAATTTTCTAAGAGCGAGTGTTGTTATTTCCATGTTTAACTACAGGCCCTCAGATTCCCTGATTTGCACATGGAGGCTTTTTTTATCCTTCTCCTAGAAGAAAGACAAAGAGATCTTGAAAATTTATCAGTTTCTCCTGGATATCCAAATGGCTGCCGTGTTTCCTTTTCACCTCATTGAATGTACCTTTTATCAATTTCATATGAAAAGTATGATTTTTTCATATATATATATATATATATATATATATATATATATATAATTGTGTTAAGAGGCACAATGTACAGCTTAGTATGAGGGAGATGTGTAGCATAACATAACACTGACATGACATAGCCTAGGTAGGCAAAAAAACAAATTAAATAAAATAATAACAATAACAACAACATTTAAATTGGCTTAGTATTTTAATAATAAACAGAGATATATATATAACACTGATGTAAACAAAGAATTAAATAACACCATTCAAGACCCATCTTAACTTGACATCTATCAAGCACTGAGAAGGATCAAATCCCTGGGAGTACAAATCTTTCCTTAAATTTTGACACTCTAGAAAAGTTTTTCACTTCCAAAGATTTGATCCCTCTCAACACTTAATAGATATGGGGTTAAGAGGGATCTAGACTGCTATTAGGTATAGTACATTCCCTAATCCAAAGGCCTTGCCAAACCTGTTATAAGTGCTCTACTTTATTAGGATCTCATATTTTATCATGTTGTAAACGGTGATCCTTGCTCAAAGCAAGGGAATATTCTGATTCCATGGAGGACTATTTGCCTCTTATATACAAACCTCATAATGAAATAGATAAGATCACTATGATAAGAGCAAATAGAAACATGCTATAGAATGTGGGAAAGGGTTGAACTTGTGAAGTAAAAGACTAGCAGGACATCATCAATGGGCAGGAAAAATGATCTCTGCTTACAATGAGATCACTATGATAAGAGCAAATAGAAACATGCTATAGAATGTGGGAAAGGGTTGAACTTGTGAAGTAAAAGACTAGCAGGACATCATCAATGGGCAGGAAAAATGATCTCTGCTTACAATGCTGTGACAGAAACTTCTCTATTACTGATCTTAAATTTTGTACTGTCACAAACTGAACTAACAACTACTAAGAAGAGATGGTCATTTTCCGAGGTTAGTTGTTAGTGAATATGTACTATGCATCTCGTTATGAACAAACGTATAAATAATAAAACACTAAGAATATAGCATAAAAAATAAATGCTGTGATAGAAACTGCCATCACCGATCTTAAATCTTATACTGTCACAAACTGAGCTAAAAACTACTAAGAAAAGAGTCATTTTCCGAGCTTAGTAAGCTAGTGAATGTTTACTATGCATCTCGTTGTGAACAAACATATAAATAGTAAAACACTAAGGATATAATCATATAGCATAAAAAAGACAATAAGGCCATATAAATTCATCTTTTTAACCACAAAGATAGCAGATGAACAGTAATCAGATTTCTCACTGCAACCATGGCATGAATGAGACCAAAGTTCTCAAGTGCTCTCAAATGCTTTCTGACGATCCTACCCATTTTAGTTAGGTTAAAAGCGTCAAATAATTCATCGAAAAGCACTCTCCTAGTAGCAAATATTCAAAACAGAATTTAACAGTCCGAATATTTTTAACACTAAGAATTAGCATTAGTGCAATCCTTACTTGAAATTCTCGAGCCCTGTCAAGGTAAGATCGGAGCTATGTTACCAGGTTGTTCAAATATGGTTCCAAATCCAGATCCATTCCTTGTAGGGCCCTTAATAATTTTCTCAAAGGCTCGAGTGTTGCAACTTGGCTATAATACCATATGTAATATTCGCACTAATTGTTACCCCAAACTATTGTTTTTTAAGAATTACTGTTGCATATGAAGTCCGTCAAACTCTGCCAATTTATAATCCAAGGCATTTTCTTATACTGAGCATTGCAACTCAGTAGCCAATTCATGATCTCTCTTCAGACAATATCTCAAACAGATAAAACAGAGTATATGTTGGGAATATATTGGTTAATCTTGACCTGTGGACACTAATTGTCCCAGTGGTTTATCGTTATTAATGCAGTAGTTAAAAAGTAGCCTTAGTGGTCCTATATTATAGGAGTGGTGAGAAGGTAGCCTAGTGATCCGCAATTAATGTGCTAGATATCCTAGAGCTAATCACTATTTGTAGGGGTTTTTATCCCCCTTTAATCACGGGTACACCTTGCAATCACGTAAATCTTATTCATAGTAGAGTTTTCTACCCAGTGAGGTTTTCTCGACTATACATCCGACGTCCATCTTTTATGTGATGTGTTTTGGTTTGAATCTAATAGAGTTTGCAGTCATTGACCTTAGTGTCACGTTAAAGCAAAAGAGCTGCAAACGATAAAAGATCTGGCTTGGGTTACTCTACGTGACTTAATTATGACGAACACAGTTCTATTTCTAGTTGAAGTGTTTCGTCAAACATTTTGCATGCTGTTGTACCTGTGCTTTTTCGGGAGATTGAATCAGTCTGATTAAAGCTTCCAAGATCGCCTTCTTTACGCAATCTCTGCATCCACTGTGTACAGATCGTCTACCTCGGGAATTAGGCATGCATTCCTTGTGCTCGTTCTATGCAACTTGCTTGAGCTGGTGTACCCCAGTCCATTCCATTTCGGGTAACGAAGTAGCTCATTTCTGGCCAGAGCACTGAGCCTGATCTTTTCGCCCTTCCTATATGCCCTCGCCCGTCCTTTGGGCACCTCTTGATTCCTAAGAACAGGGAATTTTTGTTTCCAAGAATTTTTGTTTTTTTAGCTGCAGTTAGCTAATCTTAAAAGTTTGATTCAAATCAAATCACATTGCATTTTCATGTCAATTCAACCCATTAAATATGTTTGCTTGGAATAAAATAATATTAAATAGAACCTCGATTAGTGCTGACAATTCTACATCTGGGTGGGAAAATGCACTAAATTACAAAAAAGCACCAATAAATCTAAATTCCAATCCCAAAAAAAGTCAAAACATAAACTCTTTAAAAAATAAAAATGATTGAACATAATTACGATTTCAAAAACTGCAAAATCGCCATCCTTTTATGGAGGTAAACTAAATTATCCAAACGAGTTACTACAAATTTGGACATCGTCGAGATTGCCAGTGAATAAAACCATAACGGCCAAATCTACAACAAATCACCCTAGGGTTCCTCATTGTTACAGGAGTTACAGCGTATAGTGCAGGAAAGGGGCCTTGATCTCAAAAGCCTCTATTTTCTATGTGTCTAAGCCAGCTATACAATGGAAAGGTAGATGACACCCTGTAGTTAGGTTTTTTGTTGAGATACACT
>ML787557.1:148148-162447 GCA_009831015.1 Picea engelmannii
ATTACTTGACATCAACCAATGACATCAATCAAACCAAACCATTTACATCAATGACATATGATCCAACAATCTCCCAAGTAATCAAACCATTGGCATCAATGACAAACCATTGGCATCAATGACAACATGATCCAACAATATGGGCAGTGTTTCTACTTCATATATCTCGTCCGTTTATCCATCGTCCACAATTCCTTTTCTCGTAAATTATTTTCTCATGGAAAATCCTCCTCTAACCTCTGGTATTACATTCGGGTGGAATCAATTTTTATGAGAAACCACCCGCATGGAGTTCCTTCATCAAGGGAACTGTATATCCTCACATGAGTAATCTGTATCATATCGCTTTTTCCTCACAAGCGTTCCCATTTGGGATGATACCTTCATAACCTTTCATGAAACCAACCTCTGCTAGTCATGTTGGGGATTCATCAACAACCTCTATGAGTCATGTTGAAGACAAGAAACCAACCACTGCGAGTCATGTTGGGGGAAAGCAATCAACCGCTACAAGTCATGTTGGGGGCACGACTCTAGTCACTGCTAGTCATACTAGAAAAACATCACCAACCTCTGCTAGTCATGTTGGGGATTTGTCAACAACCTATGCAAGTCATGTTGGAGATCAACTACTAGCCTCTACAAGTCATGTCGGGAGCATGTCACTGGCCATTGCAAGTCGTGCTAGGGTAATTCATACGATTGAGAAGCCTAGATGTATAGGATGTAAGCTCGAGTTCCTTTGTATACTTTGTAAAGGAGATCACCTAAGTCATATATGCTCTGCTATTGTCATGGTATGAGAAGCATGGTCCTCATCTGATGGCCTTTCTGGTTCTGATTCGTCTTTGGTTTCCCAACAATCTAATCAATATTTGGTTGATGAAGTGGTCATGTCGATGCAATCTTCAGCTGACAACACTCTTGTTTTGGGGAGTGATGCATCTCTTGACCATGTTCTCTCGCATCATATCCAACCAATGGTGGAGGAAGTGGTCATGTCGATGCAATCTTTGGTCGATTCCACTCTTCTCTTGGAGAGTGAAAAGTCTAAGGAAGTGACATCGCCGATGCAATCTTCAGCCAATTCCACTCTTCTTTTTGGGAGTGATGCATATTTCAACCATGTCCTTAACATTTCCAGTTCAATACCTTCTGAACAAGGGGGCATTCCACTCTCTCCAAATACACTCCCTCCAAGTCCTAGGATGGTTTCCTTTGATTGAAATGATATTGTAGAGCCTTACCTTCCTTCTTCTACACCCTTCTAGATAATTGTTGGAGTTAATAAAATAGGCATTTGTCGATGTATGGTAGATGAAGGATCCTCTGCAATTATTTTATCCTCCTAAGCTTGGAAAGTTTTGGATTCTCCCAAGCTCGTGTCAGCTACCAGTGAGTTGTTGGATTTTGACATAAGCATTCTCACTATTGATCAACTTTCATTTGATAATCACCATCCTGTTTCGAATTTACCTCAGGTTTCCCCTTTGTGTGTTCCTAAGAAGGATCCTTTATAGTTACGTTTTCCTTTTCGATACAAGGTCTCTGCAATTGATCAGGTGTTTTATCTAATGGGGGCATGGAATCCCTTGCTTCCCCTTATTGGCTCGAGTAATATGGTGTTTCCTCTTGAATCTAATCTTTTCTTTTGTGAGTTTTTGAGCCTCAGTTTCATGGATGTTGAGTTTCCTTCATATGAGGCTACCTTTGAAGCTATGATTTTTTATTTTTGACGTCTTCCTGAATTGGAAACTTTACAAGTTGATTACCAAAGAAACCCCTAGTCTGAGCCTAGCAATGGGCTCTACCTGGGGAACTACTATGAATAAGCTGCAAGGTTGTGTGGTCCTTTGTACATATTGTACTTTTAGGTTTTTTTTTTTTTTTTTTCGGGTTCTGTATCCCTTAACACATGTTTTATCAAAGGTTTCTATATTGGACTTATTAACTTTTGGAAAGTGTTTTTGGTCTTATATACATGAATTTGGAGATATTTTCTTTGGTAAGTTTATTTATGTCGATCCGTTCTGACAGGTCATGATCTTGAAACTGACATATAGGTTAGATTTTCCTCTCCATGTATTTTTGCATTATCCATTTCGTGTATCATTTTGCCTTAGGATAAACCCCACTGAGTTGCAACACAAAACCTTCTCTGTCGTTTAGAAGTGTTGTAATTCACGTGGTAGAGCCTACTTTCCATGGGTGTCCTATTTAGACCCCCTTTGAATTTTGGCGCCCATGCTGTAATTTTTATTTTAGGCTCAAGAGTCCTATTTATCCCCACCATGACATCACGTTTTAAATTCATTCTTCTTACTCAATCTAGGTTATGGCCATTACCTACAGGACTCCCCCATTATATGTTGTTCATAACAACATCAAGGAGTCTTAGTTAATCTCTTTTCAAGCTCCTTAAACATGAAAATATTGTCGAGTGAGCTTGTCTCTTTCACACTCGTTAAATGGATTTGAAAGGATGTCTATTTTAGTATAAGTTTACCCATTTTTAAGACCAAATGGACTAATTATGAAAAAGGTATACTCTAGTCAACATTGGCTATAAGACTTCTCCTTAGTGTTTTTTTACACTTTTTCAGGCTTGGGAGACTAAATTTACGGAAAAGGACACCATTGAAAGCTTACTTATGGGGTTTTAAAAATGAGGTTGAGTTGTAACTGCATCACACATTGACTACTCATGCTTTTATGCCTTATTTTGGCTTCAACATGCCATTGTTGAACCACTTGCTTTTTCATTCCTATAAGTTCCCAGCCTTGCAATTTATGCATTTGCGACTAGACACCTTAACTTTGGAGGAAACTTTCCTCAAGTGTCCTTATACTACACATTCTTTCCTTGCATTGAGCATAGGTATGTTTGTTAGCACATAGAATTGTAAGGGTAAAAACGAATCACTTTGGTTTTGTTTTTGAGTCACACCTTTGATCCTTACATCATTACCTTGACATGTCACACCTCCAAGTTGTACAAAGCGTTCTCTTTGTTACCATCCATATGCTTAAATGTCAAGTCAAAGACAGTTGTATGTGTTGCCAACTCACTAGGAGAGTTTGCAGCGTACTCGTAAGTACCTCATGCATTCAGTTGTTATCATTGTAGTTAAAGAATCATGACAAAAGAGATTCCATTGTTTTCAGCACCATCTTTAACCAAATTTTCAGGGATTATGTCATAGATCTCATAACATTTTCCTCAAAGTGTGCAATTCATGTTTGAATCAGGCGCTACAAACTGTTACTCTGGCGCTGCGAACTGGTAGACAGGCACTGCGAACTGGCTGAAGAGAAGGATTGGAGGTTTTATAGCTTACAAACGTCTCTGTTAAAATCCATATACATATGCATCAAACCTAGGACCACCAGGTATGCCATGATAGTTTTCATCCTATTTGAGGGTCAAGAAAGGGGTTTTGGTTGGCTTTCTTATTGGCATTGCGAACCCTATGTTCCAGCGCTATTAAAACCCCATTTTTTTTGCATCTTTACAAGCTCAAATTTTAAAGAGTGAATCTACACCAGTCTCACACTTGAAATCTGTGGTTGATCAGTTGTTGAACCATGTTTAAATATTGCATATGTTGTTAACTGATATTTGCATTGATAAAACCTTGTTTTAATAGAGAGTTCACTTTCACCTCCCCTTATTATAATTCTCATTTTCGATTCCTTACTGTTCCTCTTGAAAGAGTGTATTTTACTATACTTCAAATGTATAGAGTGAGGTGTATGAAGCTCTGTACAAGGTCATCATGTTGAAAACAATTTTTGTCATCAAGACCTATTTCCTATTTTCCCTGTTTTCACACATTTAGCTGTCATTAAAAATTACATAAAATATTTCTTTAGCAGCAGTATGGAAATTCAATAGCACCAAAAGGCTCACAAGGGAGGGGAGATTGTAAGAATACAATCCTATGATATGCATCTCCTTGACTCTGAGCCTTTGATCAGAGAGGCCTTTGAGAGGGTAGGTTTCATTAATTTTTGTCAAAAGATGCAGAGGGGGCATCTAGAGCTGGCCAAGGTTGCCACCAAGAGAAGCTCCAAGATTAAAAAAATGAAGATGTTGAACCTCCATAATCAACATCACTTTGGTCAAGTTCTTGTTTCATACATTTTACACATTTTGGTGATTACCATGTTTTGCAAACCATGATTATTAGTTTGGGTGCTTTCTTTTAATCAAGATTATTAAGATTATAAAGTTTAAATTTTTTGGGGAAACTTTTGGGAGGTGTTAAAACATTGGCAAAATGAAATAGGCTGCTATAGGAAAGTTCGCAGTGCCGACAATGTGAACTGGTAATTTATGATAATTTGTAAGCAATTAGCACACATCAGAGGATTGTTTTTCTTGTAACTTTTGAATTCCCATCTGGGTTCCTTTGAAATTTGGTGTGGAGGACAAACATGGTTTTGTTGACTTGGTGAAAAAAATCATCTTGACCCAGTTTGTATTTTGGGAGAAACGAAAAAATCATCACCTATAGGAAAGTTCACAACGCATGTTGTCATAGGCACTGCGAACTCTAACAATCTGACAAATTTGAGCCATAGGAAGTTTCTGACTGTCATGGAAGGTTTGAATGGTATCCTATGAGTTAGTTGGACATGAGGGGAATGTTTTCCATCTCTATATCAAGAAGCATGACCTATTTCAAAAGACATTTATCACAATAGAAAAGATCCCTAAAAATAGGAATTTGTTAGGTTTTTGTTGGAATTGTTTGTAACAAGACTCCTAAGTGGAGGAGGATCCTATGTAACTCCTTGGTTTCAACCTCCTTACGGTAGATATATATCATTCACTATATATGAAAGTGGATTTTGATAAGGAAGGGGTTGGATTCATGATCCAAGAGAGGGGGGGTTTGTAAGAAGAAATATGTGTGTATGACTGCAAGCTTGAGGGCATGTTATTGTTAATACATTTATGCCATTGAGGATTCATGAGAGTTGTCTCATCAACATGTTTTATTTTTCTTTATTTCTCCTTCATCTCACTTGAATACAATTGCAGACTATGAATATCATGGTTGCCTATGATTAGGAGATTCATGAGTTGCAAAGGATTTGCAGTGATTACCTGTCAATTATTGTTTTGTTCAAGTATTCTTTAGTCCATTTGACAGAGAGGATCTTTGTTTTGTGAACATTCTACTTTATTTTTTTTTCTCTCCATTCTTCTACCTAATAGTATATAATCTGTGTCTAATGCACAACTCAAATGCCTTCAATCTGCAGGATGTTATGACTCCATGCCCAATGGAATGCCTATGCAGACAATTTTTTGCCCTTTTTCTTTATATTTGTTATTGATCCACCAATCATAAACTTGGATTTAATCCATTTATATTATGATGGGTACTGGGATTGCACTTACAACCATCTAAGTGTGTCTCTCAGTGCTAACATTTTTGGTGCCATTGTTGGGGATGAAGATGAAGAATGTCTTCCATGGGAGAACAACATACAACATAGCCAATATTTGATGGTGAACAAGGGTTGGTCACATAATAGAGATTGCATCATTCACCTGGCGACTCCACTCCATGAAGAAAGAATCTACTGGCAACACTTATAGTTCAGATTTTCATATGCAATGGAAGCTATTCTCGCTCGAAGGTATGCACTTTGTGACTTCTCTTGTATACATGGCTTTCCAAATCTTATACTTGATAGAGAAGTATGGGAACCTTGCATTCCGAGGTTTGGGGGAAATGAGCATGATCATCTTGGTGAGCACTTGTTGGATTTTCATGAGTGTATTCATATGCTAAATATTGATCATGAGGATGTTCTTATTAAAATGTTAAGATTTTCTTTGGAAGGACATGCTCGTGAGTGGTGTAGAACCCTCCCTGTTGCTAACAATCATTCATTGAAAGATTCTCATACTGAATTCAATGGTTATTGAAAACAGAGGTATTATGGGGATTTTCTTTATGAGGAATGTTGTATAGAGTTTGATATTTTATATAAAAAAAATTCCAATTTTAAAGATCAGAGTGCCAGTAGTGAAGAAATTGTTGAAGAAGTAATTGTTTCTCACTTTCCTCAACTAGTTTCCCATGCTTTTCAAAGTGATATACTTTTCCAGGAAATTGGAATAGAAGAAAATAATCAGACAAATGAAATTGACAACAGTCATGAAATTGGAAATATGTAGAGACAATCCAAACTCCAGCTAGGACAACATGAAGAAATAATTGGCCTTGATCCAATGGTAGATGATTTGGAGGATTTTGTCAGCCTGAGTTATGCACCTTTTAGCTCAAAACATAAGGATAGAAAAATACTTAATGTAACAAATTTTGCACATGAGCTGTCTTATCTTCTGAATCAGGTAAAATTTCACCATGAGCTCCATGATCCAATAGCTTTTTTAATGGATACATTTTTTCAGAAGGCCCCGTATGTTGCATCTTTGGGTTTGATAAAAATTTGTAGTTGTAACTATGAACCATTGATGGATTTTTTCTGCAAAGGTTATATTATTTTTATGCTTTCATATGCAATATACAATAAAATTGTTTTACTAGACAAATGATTGCATGTCTTCACTAGAAATATGATTATACTTAAGCAAAGAAGCTCAGTTGGATAGATTAGTGTAGGAATGTATATAAATAAGCTTGTTATGCAAGCATTTGGTTTGCAGTGAGTGATTTTTCAGTTTTCAATAAATGATCAAAGGTGCTCTCAAGTCATAGGCATAGTAGAGATTGAAGAGATGGTATGGATAAGGCACTGGAATTGCATGTTCTTGGCAACTCACAGGGAACATGCCATCCCCCGTGGAGCTAGATGTTAGCACATAGAATTGTAAGGGTAAAAAATAATCATTTTGTTTTGTTTTGGAGTCACACCTTTGATCCTTACATCGTTACCTTGACATGTCATTCCTCCAAGTTGTACACAACATTCTCTTTGTTACCATCCATCTGCTTAAATTCCAAGTCAAAGACAATTGTATGTGTTTCCAACTCATTAGGAGAGTTCGCAGTGTACTGATAAGTACCTCATGCATTCAATTTTTATCATTGCATTTAAAGAATCATGACAAAGGAGATTTCATTGTTTTCAACACCATCTTTAACCAACTTTTCAGGTATTATGTCATAGATCTCATAAGAATTTCCTCGAAGTGTCCAATTCATGTTTGAATCAGGCACTATGAATTGTTACTCTGACGTTGTGAACTGGTAGACAGGTGCTGCAAACTGGCACTGTGGACTAGATGAAGAGAAGGGTTGGAGGTTTGATATCTTGCAGACATCCCTATTCAAATCCATAGACATCTGCATCAAACCTAGGACCAACAAGTACTCCATGAGAGTTTTCATCCAATTTGAGGGTCAAGAAAGGGGTTTTGGCTGGCTTTCCTATTGGCACTGCAGACTGTGCGTTGCGAACCCTCTATTCCAGTGTTATTAAAACCCCATTTTTTTTTCATCTTTACAAGCTCAAATTTTAAAGAGTGAATCTACACCCCTCTCACTCTTGAAATATGTGGTTGATCAACTATTGAACCAGATTTAAAGATTGTAGATGTTGTTAACGGATATTTGCATTGATAAAATCCTTGTTTTGACAGAGAGTTCACTTTCACCTCCCCTTTATTATAATTCTCATTTTCTATTCCTTATTGTTCCTGTTGAAAGAGTGTATTTTATTATACTTCAGATGTATATAGTGAGGTGTATGAAGCTTTGTACAAGGTCATCCTGTTGAAAAAAAAAATTGTCATCAAAAACTATTTCCTATTTTCCTTGTTTTCACACATTTAGCTGTCATTAAAACTTACATAAAAGCATTCTTCAACAACAGTATGGAAATTAAATAGAACCATAAGGCTCACAAGGGAGGGAATATTTGTAAGAACGGAACCCTATGACATGCATCTCCTTGACTCAGAGCCTTTGATCAGAGAGGACTTTCAGAGGGTAGGCTGCATTAATTTCTGTCAGAAGATGTAGAGGGACCATCTAGAGCTGGCCAAAAGAAACTTGGACATGCTGGCCAAGCTTGCCTCCAGGAGAAGCTCCAGGACTAAAAAAATGAAGATGTTGAACCTCCATAATCAACATTGTTATCACACAGTTTGTAGCTTAGGTTAAAGGCTAAAGGATAGAGGCCAAACTGGTGTAACATGAACCTTCCCCACCCAATGTCACCACGATGGGGAGGTTCTTTCTATTTAGGGAGGTTAACCTAGGGGAAATGTCCCCGAAAACCTGGGGTTTTGAAGAGGCTAAGGTATAAAGTCAAGGTTAAATTTTCCTCCTCACAGGTTACCACCAAGATCAAAAGGTCCGGCTAATCAACCAATAAAGAAGTGTATGCCCAAAGAGAACACCTACCCAAAACAAGACAACAATAAATAAAATATGCATGCTATAATTCAGTGGGTTAGTACTTCATATGACTATCTGATATCAATTAATAAGCAATGTAAAACAATAGATATCAATTAGGTCAACGTCTTATCAATTAGCTATGAAAAAGCATCAATTCATCAATAACTATCAAGATGATTAAACTAACAATGTATCCAATTGATTATAGAAGACAAATGTTGTGTCAAGATGGATTATTCAAGTGTGACGTCAGCCTAGTTAGGGTTAGTCAATTAGTTAGGATTTCAAAATGTAAAGCTTTGAGAGTTGTGTTGAGCACCTTCACTTCAACGTTGTGTGTCTAGGATCAGTGCCGAAGGGTAGATGGAGTGAAACAAGAAGAGGGCACAAGGTTTTGAAAGGATAAAGACCAAAGACAAGAGGGAAGGGTTCTAGAGTGCTGCAATGGTAGGGCCCTAGAATCAAAACCCTAGGGGAAAGAGGCTCACTCCGGTGTTTCTTAAACAAGGCCTAATGCTCTTTCCTCCTTCTTTAGATCAATTTGGCAAAACAACTAGCATAAATAATAATTCTAACTAGAGGATGAGGCGAGAGAAAGTGTTGCAATGGCAAGGCTTTCAAACCCTAGAAGATGGAGGCCATAGGTGTAGTTAACCTAGGCCTAGGATGTCACCCCCTTTTCAACCTTTAAAATCAAAGCTAGCTTAAGGGAATAAGGAAGATGAGTGTAGCAAAGACTAGGCTCAATATTTCTTCTTCAATGGCTGAAAAATTTCTCTCAAGGGGACATGAGACAAAGACCTACTTGTGTGCTTATCACCTAGGGTTTTAAAATCAACAAATTTATAAGTAAATGCAAGCATGTCAACCTACAACCATTCAATTAAGAAGTTTTGCAAGAAAAACACTTACATATCATGAAGAAAAGCATGTGCAAACCCTAGTTGTAAACCTTCCTTGAAGAGAAATGCCAAAAGATGCCAAAAAATCCTTCCATCAACAAGTGCGCCTCACTTTAAAAGACAAGACTACCCAAGTAGGGCACAAAAATCAGACCTCACAAGTGTGAGTTATTGTGTTATGTTCAAATGAGGGGAAAACATCCTCAATATATAGTGTATCATGACCTTTTAATTAATTTTAGGTCATTAAAAATAGCCGACAAGGCTACAAACCAAAAATCATACTGTTTTACATTAAACTGTTAAATGAAACCCTAAATGAGCAATAAACAGGACGTTAAGCACCTATGAGGGAGACGTTGGCCCCTTTTAGGGCAAAATGCAACAAAAGATGACAAACCTTGGCCCTCCTTGGGCCTTCAAACTTTGCCACACGTGCCAAACTGCTCTGTCAAGATGCCATACACTGGAGGTGACGTCATGGCTCCTAGATGACGTCCTCGGGCATCAAAAGGGGCACGTTCCACCTGCAGTGGGTCAACCCCCCTGGGCTGGGCTCAACCAAGGCGTCCTGGATGAAAACGTTCTCCTTCTTCTCTTGTGCAAAGGCTCGACCAATCACTGTCTTGTCTCCACCCCTGATGGGGTCCCAACAACCATCTGATGGGTTCTTCAGCCCCATGGAGGTCTGAACTAATCATCTCCCCATGTGTACTGGTCCAACTGGTACCTATCCATCGGGCATGATCCTGCACATCAAAAACTTCGCCCTCCATGGGATCATTAGTCACAGGGATCATAGCAATGTCAATCACATTTCATCATTAATTTTATCAAATGCATGCATAAAACCCATGATATATCATCCAATAGCTCAAAGACATTACAATGACCTACTATACAAAGCCGAAGAAAAAGACAAAATTCCCTATTGGGCCAACATCCATAAGAGAAGGAAAGTTTCCAGAGGATATCATCCAAGCCATGTAACACGAGGTGATGTGGTCACAGGATGTCCAGACATACAGGTAGAGTGAAAGACAGGGGTGATATTACCTATGGGTGCCTTTGTAGAAGGTGAGTTGTACCTGTCATGGATGCAATTATTTCCAAGCCCTTTATTTCCTTTATTCTCTCTTCTCTTTATTTCTTTTTCTTATTTATTTCAAGGACTAACTAGAGGAAACTGCCTTGGCGTGGTGACCAGAGATGACAGTGTTACCCACAAGCACTTTCACAGAAATGATAAGGCTGGCTCGTGATGAGACCCCCTTTCCCTTGGCCATGCAACCAAAGGTCACTGCCCTGGCATGGTAACCAGATAATGGCAATGTCATACTGCTAGGTACACATGAACATAATTGGCTGGCTCATGATGAGACCCCCCATCCTCTTGGCTAGGTCTTGTTTTTTTATTTTTCTTCGGGTCCCTCTTATTTCTTGCTGAGAGGATTTTTATTGCCTTCTCATGGATCCTTGGGTAAGGAATCTCTAGGTTTCATTTTTTATGGCTTTTATCTTTTACCAGCTGCTTTTACCTTCTGGGCCTTTAGCCCCTTCTTCCCACGAGATAAGGTGCAACCCCACAAATAGATCATCCTAATGTCTAGACTAAGGGAATGGTGCAGATGAGTGGGAGATAATATGTAAGAGTGATGATATGATGGGAGCGGATGATGGCCCTTCAAAATCCCCCAGTGGCAAACCAAAACCTATGGGTACAATCTTACTAGGGTACCCTATCTTTTCCCCCAACCATGGTCAAGTGGGTTAGTGTAAGATCCAAGCAGTTGTCAGAAATAAAGGGAATTCGATGCATATATCTAAAGGTTATAATGATCAAATATGACACATACCATGATACCTGGACCAACTACCTCATGGAGCAAGAGTCTTCTCTGATACAAGTCCAAGCCGAAGGTGATGGATGTTGTTGTTGTTGACAGGACAAGTCTGATGAAGAAGAAGAAAGATGGGCCCTCTAGGGCCATGCTCAGGTCAATCCTACTCTCGTTACTCCATGTCTAGGACCTGTGGGCCTCGAGGCATGATCACCTGGTTATCCCTAGAAAATGGGGATAACAAACATCATTTTGGTCAAGTTCTTGTTTCATACATTTTACACATTTTGGTGATTGCTATGTTTTGCAAACCATGATTATCAGTTTCGGTGCTTTATTTTAATCAAGATTACTAAGATTATAAATTTTACAACATTTTGGGACACTTGAGACAGTTTTGGGACATCTTAAAACATTGACAAAGTGAAATAGGTTGCTACAAGAAAGTTCGCAGTGTCGGCGCTGCGAACTCGTAATTTATGATAGTTTGTAAGCAATTATCTCACATCAGAGGATTGTTTTGCTTGTAACTTTTGAATTTCCATCTAGGTTCCTCAAAAATTTGGTGTGAAGAACAAACATGGATTTTTTACTTGTTGAAAAAAATTCAACCCGACCCAGTTTGTATTTTGGGAGAAAAGATAAAATCATCACCTACAGGAAAGTTCGCAGTGCATGCTGTCATAGGCGTTGTGAACTCTAACAGTCTGACAAATTAGAGCCATGGGAAGGATTCCAGCTATCAGGGAAGGTTTGAATGGTCTCCTAGGAGTTATTTGGACATGAGGGACATGTGTTCCTTCTCTAGATAAAGTAACATGACCTATTTCAAAATAAATTTATCACAATAGATAAGATCCCTAAAAATAGGAATTTGCTAGTTTTTTGTTGGAATTTTTTGTAACAAGACTCCTAAGTGGAGGAGGATCCTATGTAACTCCTTGGTTTCGAATTCATTAGGGTAGATAGAGATCATTCACTATATATGAAAGTGGATTTTGATAAGGAACAGGTTGGATTCATGATCCAAGAGAGGGGGTTTTGTAAGAAGAAATCTGTGTGTATGATTGTAAGCCTGAGGGCATGTTATTGTTAATACATTTCTTCCATTGAGGATTCATGAGAGTTGTCTTATCAACATGTTTTATTTGTATTTATTTCTCCTTCATATCACTTGAATAAAATTTCAGACTATGAAGATCATGGTTTCCTGTGATTAGGAGATTCACGAGATGCAAAGGATTTCCAGTGATTACTAGTTAATTATTGTTTTGTTCAAGTATTCTTCAGTCCATTTGACAGAGAGGATCTTTGTTTTGTGAACATTCTGCTTTATTTTTTTTCCTCTCCATTCTTCTACCTAATAGTATATAATATTTGTCTAATGTGCAACTCAAATGCCTTCAATCTGCAGGATGTTATGACCCCATTCCCAATGGAATGCCTCCACAGACAATTTTATACCCTTTTTCTTTATATTTGTTAATGATCCACCAATCATAAACTTGGATTTAATCCATTTATATTCTAATGGGTACTGGGCTTGCACTTACATCAGTCTAAGTGTGACTCTCAGTGATAACATGTTCCTTGCACTCTGGAACTAGTTTTCTTTTCCGTGACACTCATTTCCTCCATTGTACTATAACACTCTTTTATTTTTATTTTTTTCAGGCTTAAATAATATGAAAATGACAAAAAAAAAGGATGGGGAAAGAGTATTATCTTCTATCGACAACAGTCATATCGCCTTTGAATAGAGAACAAATTTTTGAGTCCATTCATCAAAGTTTTGGGTTTAGTATGGTCTTAGGAAGTTGAACTCGTTACTCATAGTTTACTCCTTCGACTGGTTATTCTTCCAGTCCCTATGGAGATTTTGTTGATGCCTCCCGCATCACAAACTTTTGTCAATGTTCAGTCTTGAGTCTATGCTACCTGAGTTATCCATCTATCTCATGATCTTGTTCAAAGGAAGTCCAAACCTATGTTGACCATTCCTCATAATTATTGAATTTGCATGTCGGCTATACACTTAATAGTGAATATCATAATCACATGAAGTTGTTGTCCTACCTTGCACCCTAGGCCTACTTTCTGTTGAAATATTGTAACTGCAAAAAATATTCTACTTATTATTGTGCTATTATCTTATATATCAATCACCTTTTGTGGATTGATCATGTCAGGATTTGTAAAATACCAAATCCCCTTTTGTGGATTGGTGAAATTGTTGTAGGAAAATCTCCCTGCGGACAGGTATATCACCTCTAGAGATTGACCTTAACCCTAGATAGAAAATTTCTTATCATGGACACTGACTTCCTTTCAAATCTATCTAAACTAACACATGAGAAGGAAGGATGACAGAAGTACCCTTTTTATCGACGTTTGTCCCTGCACGCTCCGAGTTGTGCTCCAAACCTTTGCTCCTCGCTGGATCCTGTGGACAAAACAAGATACGACTGCTTCCTACTCTATTGATGTTAGCTTGAAAACAGATCTATCAACTAGTGATAAGTTCATGTGACATTAGACAAAAACTAGAAAGAAACAGGCCAAGCGTGTCATATTGATGAGAATAACGACAGCAGTACTTACAATCGTAGATGCGAATGCGATAGCTTCGTCAAGTCCCCTTCATCTAACCCTTGCCTGAAAGCTCCACAAACTGGATAAAAACAGCTTCACCGATCACTCTCCTTTGGCTGGCTGTAAGTTTCCTCCAAGATCATAAGTTTCATAACTTCAATTCTTCCCCCTTTCCACCATCATGGAGCCTGTTTATATAGGTTAAGAGGAGCTTAACCTCTTGAGTTATCTTTAGAACAAGTTGGGAACCTTCTCCCTAGATCAGGGATCTCTTGATGAAACCAAGAGTTCGATCACAACTGCTTCCTAATCTTGAAAGATCTTCCCCTTATTCTCCTCAATAGGCCAACTACTGCCTCAGATTAGGCGGCGCTCCCTCAGAAAGGACATTAGAGTGCTGTAGTGCTACTTGGTAAGCCTTGGGGAAGCGCCAGCGCTCTCAAGATGAGCAGCGCTCCCTCAAAGGGGTCTGGGGAGCGTTATAATGCTCCCTGGAGCATGATAGTGGAGCGCCAATGCTTCTGGAGCTGAAGTAGGGGAGCGCTCCCCCTCAAAACCTTTGTTTCAGGGTTCCTTT
>ML787557.1:169639-258739 GCA_009831015.1 Picea engelmannii
TGTAGGAAAATCTCCCTGCGGACAGGTAGATCACCTCTAGAGCTTGACCTTAACCCTAGACAGAAAAGTGCTTATCATGGACACTGACTTCCTTTCAAATCTATCTAAACTAACACATGAGAAAGAAGGATGACAAAAGTACCCTTTTTATCGACGTTTGTCCCTGCATGCTCTGAGTTGCGCTCCAATCCTTTGCTCCTCGCTGGATCCTGTGGACAAAACAAGATACGACCGCTTCCTACTCTATTGATGTTAGCTTGAAAACAGATCTATCAACTAGTGATAATTTCATGTGACATTAGACAAAAACTAGAAAGAAACAGGCCAAGCGTGTCATATTGATGAGAATAACGACAACAATACTTGCAATCGTAGATGCAAATGCGACAGCTTCGTTAAGTCCCCTTCGTCTAACCCTTGCCTGAAAGCTCCACAACCTGGATAACAGTAGCTTCATTGATCACTCTCCTTTGGCTGGCTGTAAGTTTCCTCCAAGATCATAAGTTTCATAACTTCAATTCTTCCCCCTTTCCACCATCATGGAGCCTGTTTATATAGGTTAAGAGGAGCTTAACCTCTTGAGTTATCTTTAGAACAAGTTGGGAACCTTCTCCCTAGATCAGGGATCTCTTGATGAAACCAAGAATTCGATCACAACTGCTTCCTAATCTCGAAAGATCTTCCCCTTATTCTCCTCAACGGGCCAACTACTGCCTCAGATTAGGTGGCACTCCCTTAGAAAGGACATCCGAGCACTGTAGCGCTACTTGGTAAGCCTTGGGGAAGCGCCAACACTCTCAAGATGAGCAGCGCTCCCTCAAAGGGGTCTGGGGAGCGTTATAACTCTCCCTGGAGCATGATAGTGGAGCGCCAACGCTTCTAGAGCTGAAGTAGGGTTGTGCTCCCCCTCAAAACCTTTGTTTCAGGGTTCCTTTCAGGTGTTAAGATTTTTTTGACTCTAGTAGACTAGTTCTTCTCCTTCAAATCAATCATATGAGATGTTATAAGTGTCTCCTTAGTGTCGTTGACATGGCAGTATGTCTGAACATCATTTGCGACACTAGTGACCAACTTGCAACACTTGCGAAAGTTGTAGAGAAGATGCGACACTTACGATAACTGAGAGGGACAATGTGACACTTATCCAGCTGAGCAATTTTGATGTGTAACAGAAACCATAATTATTGTGTTTCTAATTAAGAAGTCGAACCCTAGGCCTAATTAAAGTGGTTTTAACCACTAAGTGAAGAAGTCAACCTTTCTTGATGAAGAGACGCCACCCTAACACCTGCCAGCCAGTATAAATAAGAGTGGAAGGTGCCTCATTAACTCACTCACTCAAGTCACTCATCTAGTGTGCAAGTTTGAAGGAAGCTGCAATTGCCAGTTGCCGGAAGAAGGAAGAGAGAGTCACATTTCTCAGTGTTGGATATTCTCTAGTCTTTGGTTTATTATCTTGGCATTGTATTGGAAATCTATATTAAGGAAGTTTTTGCTGGGTTTTCTTCCCCTTGAGGGTTTCCCAGGATAAATGATGTGTATCTTGTGATTGTGTTTCTCTCAGTGATACTACATATGTTATTATTGTCTAGTAAATTGAAAAGAAACTTAATATATTCTCTAAATTTAACATCATTTTAGAGATAAGCTGAAGAGAGCACCTTTCACTCGATAAGAAAAAATTTCACTGTTGCATACAAGAAAATTATGGAGTTTTTTTGGAGAGGAGTTTTAGCCTAAAAACCACCTAGGGAAGTGCACCCTAGCCTAGTGAACTTATTTGTAGCTTGAGTGCACCTTTTCTATGGACAGAAACTCTGTGATCCAGATTTAGGAGAGGAATGAATTGATTAACAAACTGAATACAATAAACACAGAGATATGAAGAATAACAAAGATATCCATGGAACAATATCTTCTATTGAATAATGAAATAGGATGAAACTGTAAAACTGCAGAACTGAAAGCACTTGCTCGAATGGTGGTAGATATCTCTGAGAAGAGATGTGGCTGCTATGCGCATTCGTTGAGCATAATCCATTACAATGAGGCTCTAGAGGCCTTTTTGATATTACTCATGAATTCCAAAACCCTATAAATCCAAAAACCTAACCCTAAAAGGTGAAATGCCAAAATTCATGTGGGCCCCTATGGGTAAGTTGGTGTAATTTGGTACCTCAACTTCCCATGGTCATAACTTTTTCATACGACCTCCATTTTAGGCACGTGATAGCCCGTTGGAAAGGTATTTTAGAGAACTACACATTCCACCATCAAACTCTAAATCGATCTATAGTTTGTCTGTGGCGAGCCAAAAAAACAACGTTTAGGGCCCCAAAACAACCCTGGAAGTACAACAAGATGTGCTGACATGAAAACATACAAAATAAGCCAGTTGGATTAGGAGAGAGGCCACCAATATCCACCTGGAGGATGTGTGGGGCTTTAGACAGCCCCAAAAGTGTAGAACCCACAATTACAATAAGTACAGAAGAACGTGCTGAACAAAAACGGACAAGAGGAGCCAGTTGGAATAGGTGGGTGGCCATCAATATCCATCTGGATCAATCCTTCCCCCTTAGGAAGAAGTGGTATCCATTGCATTGAGTTCCCCCATTAGGTGAGGAAACTTCTACTAGATTTGGCCCCTGGTGAGCCACTTGCCCTGGTGTAGGAGTTGCCTTGTCTTGACAACTCAATAAAGCTGGATCCTCTGCTGGCGAGTGCCCTTGACCTGTGGGTCCACGATTTGATTAGTGGATGATTGTTTCATGAAGTCAGGTTTGAGATCTGTTGGTGTTAGCTATTATGTGATCTCTGAGGTGTCCAATAATGGTTGAAAATATGGCCAAAGGAGGTTCAAATTGAACATTGGATCCAGACCAAGGAAGGGTGGAGTGTTGAGCCCAAAATCATTTCTATCCACAGCCTTGGTGATAGTGTAAGGCCCATAACAAAGTGGGTGAAGCTTCCAATGGGGCCTCGTGAGACGCTCCTTCTGAAAATTTAACAAAACTTTGTCGCCAACCTGAAACTGGTGTGGTACTCTATGTTGATCATGGCACTGCTTGTACTTAGCATTGGATTTCTGCAAAATCTTCTAGACCTGTTGGCGGATGTGCTAAATCCACTTAATGAATCTGGTTGATTATTCGATCATAGATTGATCATGGGAAGAGTATGTCTGTACAGTGGCAAGAGGAAGTACAACATCAATGGGTCCCAAGCATTGGAATCCCAGACCCACCTAGAATGGGCTATGGCCAGTGGAGCTATGGAGAGCCTTATTGTAACTGTGTTGAACATAGGGGAGACTCTTGTCCCATGTATGTGGATGCTTAGAATTATACATGCGCGGGATGTGCATAATCATTTGATTGACGACCTTTGTTTGGCTATTAGTATGGGAGTGGAAAGCAGTGGATTTTGTGAGCTTGGTGTCCAGTAGAGACCAGATATTCGACCAAAATGTGTTGAGGAACCTGCTGTCCCGGTCAGAGATGATGGTATGTGGTATCCCAAAGTAGACCCACACTCATTCAAAGAAGATCTTGGCAGTATCTTCCACTATGATATTCTTCTTGTAGGTTGTGAGGATGTCCATCTTTGAAAAATGATCAAGGACTACAAATGCGCAGTCATTTCCTTGCTTGGTGGATGGCAAGCCAGACATGTAATCCATTGAGATGGATTCCCAAGGTTTCTCGGAAATAGGAAGAGGGGTGTAAAATCCTTGTTTCTTGATGGATGGCTTGGAAATGGCACATGCAGTCCAAGATATGATATACTTGCTAACATCCTGTAGAAGTTTTGGCCAATAAAAACGTTTTTGAAGAACAACCATAGTTTTCTTCACGCCAAAATGTCATGGCACTCAACTGTAGTGGGATTCTCGAATCATCTTTGCAAACTCTCTTGTAGGAACACAGAAATGTACTAGGTGGCATAAGAGTCTATCCTGAATGTGAAAATCAGTGACATTTTCACCTATACCGAAGAGCTGATAGGTGGTGGCGAAGTCTGGATCTTGCTGATAAAGTTGGGGCCACTCAGATTCTTCAAGTCCATAAGAATAGAGCACAGTGGTGAGTGCAACCACATGAGATCGTCTGAGGCAGTTATCGACACAATTGGAGATACATGTCTTATACTTGATGTTGAAATGGAACTGTTGCAGGTAGGTGGACCACTTTTGATGGTGGTCATTATGTAATTTCTCCTATGTCTGTATGATCTGTAGAGGCTTGTGATCAGTGTCTATGATCGTCTCTTTTCCCAGAATGTAATGTTTCCATTGACGATAGGCTTATACAATGGAATACATTTCCTTGTCATAGGTGGGTTATTTTCGGATAGAATCAGAGAGTGTCTCACTATGGTTTTCCACAAGATGCTCGTGCTGAGTGAGAACTATGCCCACAACATAATCAGATGCATCAATCTCAATCTTGAATGGTTGCTGCATATCGGGAAAAGAGAGTACTGGAGTTGAGCACACACGATGCTTCAAATCATTGAATGCTTGTTGTTGCTCCTTCCCCACACAAAATTGGACCTACCACCACCCTTGGTCATCTAGCTGAGGGCCCATGCAATATGTGAGAATCCTAACACGAACCATCGGTAGAATTTGGCTAGTCCTAAGAAGCTTCGAAGCTCGGTCAGTGTGGTCGGGGTTGGCCAGTCATGGATGACTTGGATCTTAGATGGATCAACATGTACCCCATGCTCATAAAAAATGTATCCCAAGTATTGGACCTTGTTCATGCCAAAAGAGCATTTTTCCAAGTTGGAATATAGCTTGTGCTACCGCATAGTGCTCAAAACCTATTGAATATGTTGCATGTGCTCCTCCCATGTTCTGTTGAAGATGAGGAGAAGATGTCTCTATATTCTTCCACAATACTATCCAATTGCTTCTACTACAAAGAGAGGCTCTGTGTAGAGGCCACACATGTGGTGGTGACCTTCTAATTACTGTGAGAATGGATCACAAAGAATACAAACTTCCCGATCTGTGAGATGACCTTACTACATTTCTTAGTAGAGATTAAATAAATAATAGTAGGTGACGCTACCTATGGTATCCTATACAATTGTCTATCCAAAGTAATAATAACACTGTGGGGTCTAGAATCATACACAACATGACGCTTCCACAAATATGGTTTTCCTAAAAGAACATCACAAACTTCAAGGGGAGAAATATCACACAGTACCTCATCTTTGAAAGGCTTGATGCCGTAGGGTAGACGAAATTGTTGGCTAACATAGAGATCTCTTTCTTGGCAAAGAAAAACGATGGTGTAAGGTTGCGGGTGTGGTGTCATTGGCAGTTCTAGCTGCTTTATGACCTCTTCTAAAATTAGGTTCTTATGACTCCTGCTATCGACAATGAAATGAAGTGGAGCCCCCTTTACCCACATCTATGAGTGAAAGAGGCGTTCTCCTTCCTTTGGTTCTTCTGGTTCGCTTGGTCGAACTTTGGTGGTAGAAACAGTGGCATTGGGTTCAACATCGATAATCCAATGCCCTCCTTTAGGATTTGATTCAAAATCAGAATCGGTCATTGACTCAGAAGCCTTCAGTTCGGCCATGAGTGACTGCTTGGAGCGAAATTCTTCAGTTTTGTGCCAAGGGATTTTATGGTACTCACACCATTTTCCTGTGTCCTTATTCATATTATCATTGCCCTTCTTGTGATGTGGCTTGGACTGGTTGTTTTGAGGGAAACCATTTTGAATTGGTCCCTTGATGTGTGATTTGGGGATGCATTTTCCCTGCTTCAGCTATGAGGGTTTGTAGATCCAAACTCTCTCCTTTTCTGCTTAAATATTTGTTTGATCTTGACCGCGTATCTATAAGTCGTGCCTAATGAGGCGATGTACAAAAGCTCCATTTATGTTTGAATGTATATATGAAAACAAACATGGTATTTGAGCACCATACGACGCTCAAAGTCTTTGATACCCAATTTGGTGTGCAGGGTATGGAAAATATTAGTGAAATCTGGTATTGTCTAGTCCCTTTCTTGACGTAGGGTGGTCCATATGGTGTATTGGTCCTCATAGCTTCCGACATGGTAGTACTATTATTTGATGGCATCCTGGAAGGAATCCCATGTAGGGGCCACCACAAACATTTCATATTCCTTTATTTCCCTTTTCAGAGTAAGTATCCCACTAGTCTTTAACATGGGGAACAACCATGAGGAGTGAAAAAGTGATATTTTCCCTATCGAAAAAATTGTGGACCGAAAAATACCCTTCAAGCACATTCAACCATTTATCTACAACATCCGCATCTATCAGTCCTTCAAATAATAAAATATCAAAATTTGCATGTATCTTGAAGGGGGTTGCATGGCCGCTTGATGAATATGCTTCTCCTATGGGAAGCCGTCGAAGGATCTGTGTGAAGTTGTCCATCATTTCTTTGCTTTGTTGCGCGAGGGCTTACTTGAGCAACATTTTAATAGGATCTCCTTCTCCATCATCTTTCTTTTAATCTCCCATGGGTTGTTTTTAGGATCAACATAACCGATATTGCAATGGATCGATTGGTTCAAGTCCCAACTTCTTGTACCCAGATCTTGTCGAGGACACGCACGAAGAAAAATAAATGAAGAGGATACCTCTCTAATACCACTGATCCGGATTTAGGAGCGGAATGAAATAATTAATAGACCAAATACAATAAACACAAATATATGAAGAATAACATAGATATCTAGGGAACAATATCTTCTATTGAATAATGAAATAGGATGAAACTGTAAAACTACAAAACCGAAAACACTTGCTTGAATGGTGGTAGCTATCTCTGAGAAGATATGTGGCTGCTACGTACATCCATGGAGAAGAATCCATTACAATGAGGCTCCAGAGGCCTTTTTGATATTACTCATGAATTACAAAACCCTAGACATCCAAAAACCTAACCCTAGAAGGTGAAACGCCAAAAGTCATGTGGGCCCCTATGGGTAAGTTGGTGTAAGTTGATACCTCAACTTCTAAGTGTCGTAAATTTTGCATACGACCTCCGTTTTAGGTGCGTGATAGCTTGTTGGAAAGGTATTTTAGAGAAATACACATTCCGCTGTCAAAATCTGACTCTATCTACAACTTAACTATGGCAAGCCAAAAAACAACGTTTAGGGACCCAAAACTGCCCTGGAAGTACAACAAGATGTGTTGACATGAAAACATACAAAATAAGTGAGTTGGATTAGGTGAGAGGCCACTTGTATCCACCTGGAGGATGTGTGGGGCTTTAGAGAGCCCCTTAAGTGTAGAATCCACAATTACAAGAAGTACAGAAGAACATGCTGAACAAAAACAGACAAGAGTATCTAGTTGGAATAGGTGTGTGGCCACCAATATCCACCTGTATCACTCTGGGAAGTGAAACCCTAGTTTTTGGTTGATACCAAAAACTAGGAAACTAGAACTATTACCCGAAGTACCAATCCAGATTTGCGCAGGCCCAGTTTGAAGGGGTAAAATTTGGATTTTCAGAAAATTGACTGCACCAGGTTTCTCACCTCAGCCAAGCTCACCTCCTGGTAAGTTCATATTTAATTTATGAGCACTTTCAATTTTTGGTCATTTTCCCAGCTCTAGGTCAAGATGTCTGCAAGCACCAAGCTTGTTGACAAGTTAGAAGGTGTGGATAACTTCTGTTCCTGGAAGTATAGGATTGCACTCATTCTTGAAGAGAATTACTTGGCAAGATTAATCAAAGAAAATGTACCAGAACCCCCAGATGCTACAACTAAAGCAAAGTACCAGAAGGATATGGTTAGGGACAAAATAATCATTGCAAACTCCATCAAAGATCACTTGATCCATCAAGTGGCATCTAATAAATACCCCAAAAGAAATGTTTGATTCCCTAAACATATTGTATGAAGGAAGAAACATTAACGTGAAGATGAACTTGAGAACTCAACTCAAGAATACAAAGATGCAAAAAGGAGAAACAGTTCATGACTATTTCTCTAGGATCTTTGAATTCAAGGAACAACTGGAATCAATTGGAGATACCCTAGATGAATATGAACTCATAATGATAGCTCTTAATGGTCTCACAAGACCTTGGAATGCATTCATCCAAACCATTTTTCCAGAAAGGAAAAACTACAATTTGACAGTCTTTGGGAAGAATGTGTTCAAGAAGAAGCAAGAGTAGCTAACCGAGAAGAAATAATATTAAGGGATGAAGATCAAGCCCTAGATGCTCATGCTAAAAGGAGGAAGGATAAGGTCTCACTTGAAGAAGGAGACCCACCTACATAAGGAATCTCACTCCCCAAACAGATTCAGTCATAAAGAATCTCACCCTCCAAGGAGATTTCAAAAGTTTCAGAAAGGTCAAAGAAGAGAAAAATATTTCCATCCAGAAGAGAACAATACAAGAAGAGAAAGAACAAAATACACCATTCCCATGCAATGGAAGATGATGAGCCACCCACGAATATTATTAAAGAAAATATTGAAGACTATGTATTAATCTCTGCCCTCTCAGGATCAGTGTCACCTGGAGAGGATACTTGGCTCATAGATAGTGGTTCTTCTTAGCACATGACAGGTCAGAGAGACATTCTCTCTAGCCTTACCGAAAAGAAATTTCTTCAGAAATTTACACTTGGAGATGATTACCAGTACCCTATCAAAGGAGTGGGAGAGTCCAATTACAAACTTGATTTAGGGACCCCAATGAAGATGAAGGATGTACTATATGTACCAGGTTTGACGAAGAATTTTCTTTCTATCTCAGCTTTATATAACAAAGGCTTCAAGGTTGCATTCATATATGGTGAAGTCCTCATGTGGCCTAAATGAAAAACCATAGAAGATGCAATTTCTATTGGAAGAGAAGAAGGTGGGTTGTATAAATTAAAAGGTCACTTAGATGCATCCTTGACTCACTCCAACAATAGTCCATGTGAACTTTGGCATAGAATAATAGCTCACATCAACTACAAGGCCTTGCCATATGTGAGCAAAGAAGTTACGGGTCTATCGGGTTTCAAGGTTGACCATGAAGGTGTGTGCAAGGGATGTGCACAAGGAAAGAACATAAAGAATCCTTTCTCTAAGAGAGACAATAAAGCAGAAGGAGTCTTGGAGCTCATCCACTCAAATGTATGTGGCCCAATTCCATCCACCTCTCTTAGTGGGTATGTATACTATGCGCCATTTATTGATGACTATTCTCAGAAGACTTGGGTTTACTTCTTGAAATCAAAAGATGAAGTGTTTGGGAAATTCAAGGAATTTAAAGCCTTGATAGAGAATCTCTCTGAAAGAAAAATCAAGATACTTAGGTCAGATAATGGAGGAGAATACACCAAAAAAGAGTTTGTAAGATTTTGCAAAGATGTTGAGATTAAGAGGGAGATCACCACTCCCTACAATCCTCAAAAAAATGGTGTAGAAGAAAGAAAGAACATAACTATAATGGAAGCAGTGAAGACCATGATCCACGATCAAGACATTCAATGCACTTATGGGAAGAACCAGTAAGAAAAATAGTGTATGTTCAAAACAGATTATCCTATAGTGCACTTTGGTTCAAAACCCCCGAAGAAATGTTCTCTAGAAAGAAGTTAGAAGTAAGACATCTCAAGATATTTGCCTGTCCAGTGTTTGTACATATTCCTAAAGAGAAGAGAACCAAGATGGACCCTTCAGGAAAGAAGGGAATATTTGTTGGATACTATGAGGTCTCAATGACCTTCATAATTTATATACTAGGTTACCATCATATTGATATCATCAGAGATGTCACCTTTGATGAAGATGTAACACTCAATAAATCAAGGAGATGCCAGCTTGAAGAAGTATATGAAGAAGAGCCTGTATCTCCCAGAGTTGTAGAACCAATGAGGGAAGTCACAACTTCTCCTGATGATGAGATTCAAGAAGATCATGACATGATAGAATCTCAATAACCTCCCCATATGACGATCTTTCACAAAAGAAATCCATCTTGGGCAAGGGAACTTATTCAAGATGGAGAGAAGTATGGTGCCCCAGAAGGAACCATGAGACAAGTCAAGAAACCTAATCCATTCTCCAATTATATGTCTTTGATGTGTGATCTCATAGAGGAGGAGGCTACTTTCTTTGAATAAGTCATTCAAAATAAAGAATGGGAATATTCCATGACATAAGAATACCAATCCATTATAAAGAATGATGTATGGGAAATAGTTCCCAGACCAAAGAGAAAAGATGTGGTGTCTTCCAAATGTTTATAAAATATAAAACATGTTGTTGATGGAAGTATTGATAAATATAAAGCAAGGTTTGTAGCTCATGGATTTTCTCAGAAGGAAGGCATTTATTATGAAGAGACGTTTTCTGCTGTAGACATATACACTTCTATCAGAACCATCATAGCCCTTGTAGCTAAGATGAAGTGGGAGTTGCACCAGATGGATGTGAATATAGCCTTCTTAAATGGTGTTATTGAAGAAGAAGTGTATATAGAACAACCTCAAGGGTTTGAACTTGAAGACATAAAGACTCATGTCTATAGGTTGAATAAGGCTCTGTACAGATTGAAGAAAGTTCATAGAGCTTGGTATGGAAGAATTGAAAATTTCCTGATGAGCTTCGGCTTTACCAAGAGTAAAGATGATTCTAACCTTTACTTAAAGGTTATGAATGATGAGCTAATTATATTACTGGTGTATGTGGATGACTTATTCTTAACTAGAGAAGAAAAGTTCATCACTGATTGTAAGAAGAAGCTCAATGTAGAGTTTGAGATGAAATACCTAGGCCTAATGCATTATTTCTTAGGTCTTGAGGTTTGGTAGAGCCCAGAGAAGATCTTCCTTAACCAAGGGAAGTATGTGGTTGAAATACTAAAGAGGTTTGATATGTTGGAGTGTAAATCCATGAACACACATATGGAAACAAATTTGAAGCTCCTGGTTGACACTTCGTCAAAATTGGTTGATGCTACGCTATATAGACATATCATTGGATCATTGATGTATCTGACAAACACCAGACCAGATATATGTTTTGTTGTGAACACCATGAGTTAATATTTGGTAGAGCCCAGACATGTTCACCTTGTCACTGCAAAACATGTGATGAGATAACTTAAGATTACATTGGACTTTGGTATCTGTTACAATGGAGATCATGAATTCCGACTGATTGGTTATACTGATTCAGATTGGGCAGGAAGTGTTTCTGACAAAAAGAACACTTCAAGATGTTGTTTCAGTCTGGGGTCAACCATGAGTTCATGGCAGAGTAGGAAGCAATCCAATATTGCTCTCCGCACAACAAAAGCATAATACATTGCTGCGTGTTCTGCCAGTTGTGAAGCCATATGGCTTTAGAAGTTGTTGACATATCTATTTGATCTAGAGATGGAAGAAGCTGTGATTTTATGTGACAACCAGAGTTGCATAAAGATGAAAGAGAACTCTGTGTTCCATGACAAGTTTAAGCACATAGAAATATGGTATCACTACATTCGTGATATGACACAGAGGGGAGCCATAAAGCTCCAATATGTTGGCACAGATGAGCAAGTTGCATATGTGTTGACCAATCCTGTCTTGTGTAAAGTTTGAGCAATTTTGAGACAAGATTGGTATATTCCGAAAGGACCTCCCTTGAAAGGGGGAGTGATGTTGATGATACTATGGTATCCTGAACAACAACAAGTAGCTCAGTTAGGATTTTATATCCTAGGGGACTGATCATCCCTGGATAGATCTCGAAGGTCCGGTAAGGACGATCTGTTAGAGTACCTGTGCATGTATATGATAGATGTGGTAAGTAGTGGTAGATCCATTAGGATTTTTATAATCCTAGGGAATCTTATGATTCTTGGGTAGATCCTGAAGGTCCAATAAGGATGGTCTGTCAGAGTACCATGTGGTAGCTCCGTTAGGATTTTATATCCTAGGGAATCTTATGATTCTTTGTTATATCCTTAGGGACTTTCAGAGTACCACAAAATGTTGTTGATACTCCTGCCTCATTCTGTTGCCCCATGATGATGATGATGATGTTGTTTCTCCAACCTCGTGCTGTGATTATTTTGTTTCTCCAACCTCGTGCTGTGATGATGTTATTGCTTCAGCCTCGTGCTGTGATGATGTTGTTGCTCCAACCTCATGGTTTGATGATGTTGTTCTAACCTCAGGATGTTGATGATGATGTTGTTGTTATTTCTTTTATGCTAACTGATGTTGATGTTTCAGGTTCCATGTTCATGCTGTGAACGATGATGATGATGCCATTCCAGCTCCATACTATGAATGATGATATGATTGATGATGAGAATAACTTCCGATGATTTATAGATATGCCAATCAGTGTTAGATATGTTGTTGATGTTGCTTCTCTCTCTCTCTCTCCTAATGATGTTGTAGAATACCCTTCTTGTTAAGGGGAAGTGTTGAAATATTATAACTGCAAAGAATATTCTACTTATTATTGAGCTATTATCTTGTAGATCAATCCACTTTTGTGGATTGATCATGTTGGGCTTTGTAAAAGACCAAATCCCCTTTTGTGGATTGGTCAAACCCTAATTATTATGCTGCTAATTAAGAAGTCAACCTCTAGGCCTAATTAAAGTGGTTTTAACTACTAAGAGAAGAAGTCGGCCCTGCTTGATGAAGAGACGCCACCCTAGCACCTGCTAGCTAGTATAAATAAGAGTGGAAGGTGCCTCATTAGCTCACTCACTCAAGTCACTCTTCTAGTGCTCAATTTTGAAGGAAGCTACAGTTTCCAGTTGCTAGAAGAAGGAAGAGAGAGGCACATTGCTCAGTGTTGGATATTCTCTAGTGTTTGGTTTATTATCTTGGCATTGTATTGGAAATCTATATTAAGGAATTTTTTGTTGGGTTTTCTTCCCCTTGAGGGTTTCCCAGGATAAAGTTTGAGTATATTGTGATTGTGTTTCTCTCAGTGATCATGCATATGTTATTATTGTCTAGTAAATTGAAAAGAAACTTAATAGTTTCTCTGAATTTAACACTTTCATCATGGGTAGGTGACCTTGAACCCAACAGATGGCACCTCTTCATTGGTCTCTGACTGGGTGGTTTCCTTTTTTTTCAATGACAAGAAATATATTCACACATTGAGATTCGTGCAATTTCTTAGATTCATTAGACCCTATTGGTGGTTTCCTCGCCTCTGTCGATAATTTTCATTATTGGCTTCTATTCATAGGGTCTCTTTCATGTACTACTTGCATATGGTGCATGCCAGAGAAAAATATGGTCATTGGTTCATACATATCATGTTTGTCTAAGTTATTCCTAATCATCAAACTATTGCTTTGTACCTCACACTGGATGATGAGAGATGCCTTAATTTTCTCCTTTCAGCGGGTCTCATTCCATCAAATTCATCTCATTTATTATGGAATCGAGATCTAGAGTCATAAGAGTACCTAGAGGCTTGCAGTCATTAGTGGTAGGTTCTCTCACCATCGATAGTTGGGAATACATCAATATCTCCTTCTCGATGGATTCTTCAAGTGTTTGATCTCAACACATTTATTCACACTTGTTGAATGTACTCATTGAAACCTACTTTCATTATCGGTGGGTTGTCTCACTTTTTTTAACGGTATACCTCAATGACCGATAATCAAACAAATCCTCATTTTGTTCAACTTCAACTCCTTTATTCATACGATGTATACTTGCACCATCGACGGATAGTGTAGAAGCCCTCTAGTTCACAGTAGCAGTGCCCCACACCTAATGTTGTATTTCATTGTACTGATGCCTGTATGACTTCAATTATCATGGAAGATCATATCATATTACATTGTATACATATATCTTTAGTGGATTTTGAGGCTAGACTCCACTGTGTCTTGTTCGTGACTATGACCACCCATGGAATATGCCTATTTTTTATTGACTATTCATGGCCGTGAACAACTATTTTTTGTATATCCACATGGATTTATAGTGTACTCCATATTGGAATCCATGTGTAAAAATTCAATATATATTGTAATATTATGAAGGGTGTCTAGTTTCTTTAGTTGGGTCCTCACTACTCCACTTTTAGGAATTATAATGTATTTCAGCCATCATGATTGCTCCTATGACCTCACACATTAGGGGGCATATGTTATAGAAATTTTTGTCACACTCCCTTCATCATGCTTTGATGGCCTTCTCTTTCCCTCTGCAGACTCAAGTCCCCTATGTTTCTCAGCCAAAGTAAAAAATTCAAATTTTTGTTCATATATGCAAGCTATAGTTAGACAACTTCCGTATATGCAGGTTACTCCATTACAACCCATGTACATAAGATTTTGTGCTCAAAATTAAAAATATCTTGGGTTTTCCATGCCAAGTCACGGGATCCATGATATGTGACCTTCCATATACTGGAAACACTTTGATTTGACCCTTCAATTCCATTTGAAGGCTATAAATTGAGCCATATGCAAGCCTTAAAGGAGAGAAAAAAGTTGAGAGAAAATACACTCTGGAGAATTTTTTCCTCATATTGAGTCTACATCCCTTTGTATTTTATGTCTGAACTTCCCTTATGTTCATCCACCAAGCTCTCCCTATTTTGTGAAGGAGGAACCCAGTTACTCCTAAAACTTATGATCTTGCCTTATGGAGGATTGAAGTGGTGAAGACCTAGGTGGAGGGACTTAGTTTCTCTGTTATGTCGAGTGATGATACAAAATATTATCACCTATGTACTTCTTTTGATTATGTTAATAGAAATATCTGTATTATTCTCCATGGGTAAATTTGTTGTACATGTTGATGGATTATGCTAGTTTATATGCTAACCTTTCATATATTATCCATATGCTTGTGTATCTTGGATGTTGAGGACAAGTTGCAGGTATCAAGTATTGGATCATGAGCTCAACGATGGTCTCCTACTGATGTTTAGAAGAGGTAGGCTTCTAGCCTTTCTTTTGTTGGAATTTCTATTTTTATAGAATACTTGGGACTAGAGTAGATTTCTAGGTGTCATTCTGTGTGTTGTGGTCTTACCCAAAACCATAGAGAGTTATTCCTCATAAAGACAAGGTGGAAAAAAGTCCAATATTTGTGGCAATATCACAATGTAAACAATCCTTCCTTCCATAGGGATTGGAAACTGTAGGACTCATGGCCAGAGGGAATCCATGCTTGGGCCAAAGATGACCTCTAGGAAATTTTGCAGGTGATAAGACTGCAAATATGACAAGATACTCTTTGTTGGGGATTTCTAGGCAGTGGAGACTATACAATGTAAGAATCCTACCACCTGCTCTCTACCACCCCAAATGACCATACCAAAATCAATGTTTTTAAGATGTTTAGTAGGTTTCCATCTAGTCCAAAGTGGCCTCTTTTCTTTAGCTAGTTGCAAAAAGGAAAATCCTAACTTGGGATGAAATACGCAAAAGAGGCTACCTTGGTCCCTCCAAACGCCCCCTATGTGAAGGCTTAGAAGAGAAAATGGATCACATGCTCAACCAATGTAGGTTTAAAAGCTTTCTGTGAGTTCTGGGGTCCACCTCTTTCTGCACTACATGTTGAAACATGCTCTATGTCCCAGAGACTCTAGTAAAGTTGTGCCTACGATATTTTTCGTAACTTCTTGATTTGAAAAGTTTGGAAAGAAATAAATAATAGAATATTTAAAGGAAAATCCTTAAATGTGTTGGAGAGATGGGAACTACTAGTGAAAAACATCAAAGAATTTATATGCATCCATGCCCAAACATTGGATGATCTCACCTTGAATATACAAAGCAATGGGATCATTGAATCCTAGGGGATCGAAAAATCCAAACTTCAACTCAAATATAACCCTCAAGTTTCACACACGTCCTCTCGAAAATCATGGTCCCCCCATGTTTAGCATAATAGAAATGAATTTTTATGGTGTCTTGAAGGGAAACCCCATGCCTACAACATTAGTTGGGTTTTTAGAGACTTGGAGGGGAAAACCATTCTTCTTTTCTCTAGTTTTAGAGGAATAGACACCAACAACTCTAGAAATTCAAGCACTAGAAGTAGGGAAAATCCTTGCTAAGCATCACAACTTCTCTATCCTTTTCATTAAGTGACACTCACAACTAATAATAGGTTCCATGTTGATGAAGACCCCCATTCTCTCCTCGGGGCTGCTTGACCTCTCAATGAAGGATCGATAATTATTCTTGAGATGGATCAACTCCTTGGGTGTTGGTATCAAAATCAAAACAAAGGCCCTGTTATCACCCTCAGGGTTTTCATGGTCACGATCTGATCATTACCGACATGTACATCAATCGACGGTTCACAGAAATTGTGGGATGCCAACGTGATCACTTTTTATCAGAGAGCCCTGTCCCCACAATCAGCAAAGTACTTGCCCAACCTCCTTTAAGTCGTGGTCATTGATCTCCTGTCTCGACAAGATCAACATCCTGGCAGATTGCAGACTGCGAACTAGCATACTCGCTAAATTTTCCTCCACTCCCTGCAATTATTCCTTGCCATCGATTTTCTGTTCTCAGATCGATAGTCAAGATCCCTTTAAAGAATCCATGCTTTGGGAGCCTCAAATTTCCCCACACTCAGTTCCTTCTGTAGTGCTTCACCTGAAGTTCATGATCCATTGACCTGAGTCTTCCACAGGTAAACGACTATGGTTAACTTCGAATCTTCGACCTTCGGTAGTTTCAAACTCTTTGCACTTTCTTCCTCCTGAGATACTTCCACTTGAAGTACAAGATCTGTTGACGCATGTCCCTCTAGATTCGACGACCACTATCCACTTCAGCTCTTCAGGCTTCAAGAGTTTCAACCTCCTCTGCACTCATTCCTCCCAGAGTGATTTTTCCCGAAGACGATGAATTCTCGCCATGTGTCCTATGCAATGGAAAATTGCGATATGCTTTGTCCTTTGGGACTTCTGGAGTTTTTCACACTCCATTCTTGGAATCATCCAAAGTGAAATTTCCCAAAACCCCAGATTTGTCGACATGTATCCCCTAGCAACCAATGACGTGGATGTTCTTTGGCCTTCAATGATTTCTCTTTCTCCTTATCCAAAAAACTTCCGAAGTACTTTCGCTCTAGAGTTATAGATCTTCTACCACCTATCCCTCTAGATGATGGATGGTCCATGGCCTCTTCGGGACTTCGGAGAATCCTCTCTCCTACATGCACTCAAAAACTTAAAACTCATGTGCCTTTCCCATATCTAATGATCTGGAATGATGCCACTCCCTCCTGTATGGATCTTAGCCGATGATTCATGAAACCTTTAGAGCTTCACTCCCTTTGAATATTTCTCCCCGCTATATTTCCTGAGCTTTATCTCTTGGACCCTTTGAATCCTTAGAGGGATACTTCAACACTTAGTCTAATTCCGGATCTGTGCATTCCTTGCAACAAATTCTTATGCAAGACTTAACTTCTTACGGGCGACTGTGCACGCCTTGCACCAGTCCATTTTCACTCCTTGCAAATGGAAAGTTCACACTATCTCTTATGAGATTATGAGTCGAAACAAACTCTGTCACTCCTTGTAGTAGATTCTCATGCAAGAGTTAAGTTCTTGCGGACGACTGTGCACACCTTGCAACGATCACTTTTCACTCCTTGCAAAGGGAAAGTTTCACGCTATCTCTTCTATGCTTCTGAGTCGAAACATAATTTGTCAATGCATTCTTTGTGGACTGTATGCACACCTTGAATGAACTCAATGAAGATAACAATAGAAACTTATATAAACACTTCACAGTTTCATATACTCAACAACATAACTCATTCATTCATGAAAACAAAATAACAAGGGATTGTAAACAGTAGCAACACCATGCATTGGATCAATTTTCCTCTGTTATATTCACTTAAAAATAAATGGATATAGATATGATAAAACAAAAACTAAAAAATCAACAACAAATAAATCACAACAATCTCCTACCTACTTGCACCAGCCTCATTCGCACATACAACACCTCTATTTATCCTACAGGGTTCCTGGGGTTCCCTTTGACTACTCGTCTACTCGAGAAAAAAAATGAACTGCTACTTAATTTTTGTTACATTAAATTATAGGAGTGAAACTCCCAGATCACTCGTGATCATTCAACTCCCAAGTGTTTGATCTTCTTCATTTTTCGTTCATTTCAAAAAGATTTGCAAGAAACGCTAGTGGTTAAGATTCCAAAATGATTCAAAGGCATGTTAAGGTGCTGAGTTGTCTCTCCACGTGTGCTTGCTGACGATGCTCTTGCATCATACTCCCCTAGACAAAAATTCATGGAATCCTATCCATGTGCTCCTGCACTGACTTTCCATGCTTGTGGATATCAACTTCATTTTCCCAGTCGACATCTTCTATCGGGTGTCCCTTCCACTTGACCAAATATTCAAAACAGGTCTTCCTCCTGGTCTTCTTGCCAATCCTTTGATCAATGATCTTCTCCATCTGTGGATTTTCTGCTACAAGCATTTTCTTTGCCCATTGAATCTCTTTCCGACCTTTTGTTTCTCCTACTTCATCTTCCTTGCAAGGATACAGGTCTGATATGTTGAATATGGGTGATATGCCCACATCATCTGGTAGCTCAATCTCATAGGCATTTGCATCAAACTTCCTTAAGATCTTACATGGTCCTATCTTCTTCATCCTCAACTTGTTATATCTTCCCCTTGGGAACCTTTATTTCTTGAAATGTGCCAGAACCTGATCTCCTACTTCAAATTGAAGCTCTCTGCGATGTTGATCAACTCTCCACTTGTACTCTTGGCTAGAGCTCTACAACTACTCTCTGATCTGACTATGGAGCTTCTACATTTCTGCAGCAAAATCTTATGCTCCAGTGCTTCTGATCTCACCCTGTTCTAAGTCTCTCAACTCAGATACTCCTCTTGGTTGCACTCTATATATTATTTGGAATGGGATCTTTCCAGTTCTCCTGTTTGGCGAGTCATTGTATGAAAATTATGCTTGTGGTAGAATATGATCCCACTGACTATGATGATCAGTGACCAGACTCCTCAATAAGTTTCCCAAACTTATGTTCACCACCTCAATTTGTCCATCTGTATGAGGGTGATAAGATGAGCTGGAGGAAAAATCTGTCCCTTTCTTCTTCCGCAGTTTTCTCCAAAAATGACCAATGAATTTGGTATCTCTGTCTGAGACAATACTTTTGGGTAATCCATGAAGTCGAACAACTTCCTTGAAAAATAAATTTGCAAAATGTGTTGCATCACTAGTCTTCTGGCATGGGATAAAGTGTGCCATCTTTGAAAATATATCCACCACCACAAATATGGAATCACACCCCCTTTGTTTTATTGGCAGTCCCAATACAAAATCCATGCTTATTGCATCCCAAGGCCTCTTTGGTATTGGAAAAGGATGATACAATCTAGTGTTCTGTCTTTTTCCTTTTGCATGTTGGCAGATTCTACATCTGTTTACAAACTTTATCACTTCTTTCCTCATACCTTCCCAATAGTATGAATTGCTCAACTGTGCAAATATTTTATCATGGTCAAAATTTCCATCCAATCCTCCACTATGATTTTCCTTCAAAAGGTTATCCCTCATTGAGCATTTTGGTATGCACAACTTATTTCCCTTGAACAACAATCCCTCTTGAATCATATACTCTGTCCACTGGCTCCTGTCTCTCAACACATGATTTGAACATGCTTCGTATGCTTCCTTGAAATATGGATCATCATAATACATATTCTTAAGGTGTTCAAACCCCAAGGTCTTGACCTGAAATCCTTGCAGAATCAGACATCTCTTGCTCAATGCATCAACAACTTTTTTAGCGTTTCCAGAAATATGTTTTATGACAAAAGTAAAATTATGCATAAACTCAATCCACTTTGCATGTCTTTGATTTAACTTTTCCTATCTGTTTATGAATTGTAAAGATTGGTTATTGTTGTACAAGACAAATTCCTTTGGAACAAGGTAGTGCCTCCATTTCTTCAAAGCTTGAATTATGGCATAAAATTCTTTATCGTATGTGGAGTACTTTCTCTTAGTCTCATTCAACTTATCATTGAAATATGAAACTAGTTTATTATGTTGTCTCAAGACTGCTCCAATTGCAACTCCACTTGCATCACATCTCACTTGAAATGTCTTCCCAAAATTTGGCAAGACCAGAATTGGTCACTCTGTTATCTTCCCCTTCAATATATTGAAGCTCCTCTCAGATTATTCTGTCCATTTAAAAGACTTGTGCCTCTTATTCATGGTATCCATCATTGGTGCACAAATTCCACTGAAATCTCTGTTGAAATTCATGTAGAAGCTTGCTAATCCATGGAAGCTTCTTACTTCAAACATACTCTTTGGTGATGGCCATTCTTTGATTGCTTTCACCTTCTCTAGATCCATCTTCAATTCATTTGAAGAGATCACAAAACCCAAGTAAATGAGTTTTGTCTTCATAAAATAGGACTTCTTCAGATTTATCAACAAATTCTCCTGCTGTAGTCTCATCATCACTAATGTCAGATGTCTCAAATGCTCCGCTTTAGTCTGGCTAAAGACTAGTATATCATCTAGATACATAACCACACACTTTCCAATAAAATAATTCAGTATTTCATTCATCAACCTCATAAAAGTACTTGGGGAATTTGTTAAGCCAAATGGCATAACAAGCCACTCATACAACCCTTCATTTGTCTTAAAGGCTATTTTCCACTCATCACCTTCCCTCATTCTTATCTGGTGATATCCACTGTTTTGACAAGGGAAGACCTGGAGTTCAATGCTACAACAACGCACCAACAAAACCCTAACTACCAGCCCTTTCGGCAACACCTGCGAAGTAGATGAAGTCTCACCCGAGGTAGAGGCAGGGATGGTTGCAAGAATCATATATCTATAACCTTAGCTGGGAAACATATCTGTGACTATATCACCTTAGCAGAGGACTTAGAAATTATAATTCATCAATATTTAGTCTTAGTTTACAACACAACTAAAACCTAATAAAATATCAATGCAGTATCCACATAGATTCAATAGATTCAAGCACTAAGAATACCAACTTAGATCATATCTGGCATACATTCACATTATTCAACACTAAGATACCATATTAGATACTTCTAAGCATATATCAATGCACTGAGAATTCATTCACATAGAAAAGAGAACAACCATAAAGCACATAACAACTATAACATAGGATATACCTGGTTCACCCCCACCTCGGGGATATGTCCACCAACTCTTCTTCTCTTTATTATCTTCTGTCAATATTCTACATGCACAGCGCCACAAAATCCTACTCTGCATAGGTCAGGAGATCTGTGCGCACTCCGCCAGATCCCCCTTCCCCGAGTATATCTAGGCACAGAGCCTTACACAACCTTTTACAGTCACTTGCACTTAGCCTTGTAAGTCTTACACAATACACACAAAGCCAAATCACACATATCTACTTTTTCACTTAGCAACAATGGCTCACAAATGACTAGTCACTACTTCTTACATCGCCTAACATCTATTTATATATTACAAAAAAGGGCCTAATCATGGGTAAACCCATGGGTTGACATCCCCATATCCCTTACATAATCCCAAAACCCAAAAAGCCTTAAAAAGGGGATGAGATCCCGCAATCTCTGCATCGCCTTGAGCTCCACCTTCGATAGCCTATCGAAGTCCCAAAAGTAGGTCAAACATGACCAAGGATCCTCAAAACTTGGTCAAGGGACATTATATCCCCAACACTCACCTGTGACTCATCCCGAGTCACTCTGGTCTCAGTAGCTCTGCCTCAAAAGCCTCGAGATTGGCTCAAGCTACTTCGACCTGTTGTTATGCCATGACCTCCTGCTCAGTGAACTCTTGGATTACTGCTTCATTGAAAGGTCTGTCTAAGCATTGTTCAGCTGCAGTGACGACTTGATCTAGTTCTTCTCCTCGACCTTCGATCTCTGCAAACAGTTGGCAAGCCTCATCCTGTATTGGTTGGAGTCTCTGAGTCACTTCCATGACTCTAATCTGAATGGTGTGGACCTACTCTTGAACAATGCATTGTTCTTGGGATCGCTTCATCCTTTCTATGGCTGACAGGGGATTCAACTACACCTGTATTGTTTCTACTTTTTTCTTTTCCTCATGGAGTTGTGACTCCAGTGCCTTCAATTTAGGATCCTTAGTAAGTCACTCATAATTCTAGGCACTGCAATCACTTATTTGTTTACATTCCATGGCGAGGACCTTGATTCTCTCAACTGCACTTCAAGAAGTTGCTTCTCTTTGATATCACACATCCTGTGGAGTGTTGGACACTGTTTGTAGCTCCAGATCTGTGATTCTCTACTGAAGCTGCTGGATGGATTCTGCGAGCTACGCTACTTGATGCTCTACTGGTTCTTCCTCCTTCTGCTCCAAGCCCGTCACAGAATGAAGTGCTCTGTTGACTAATTATTTTACTCCAACCTACTCTGTGAGCATATTTTCTTTCTACTGCTGGATCTACACTCTCTCTTCTTCGAACTTCACTTGAAGGGCATCCTTCTCCTATTGCGCAATCCTGCGTTGCTCTATAAATTCCTCCTGTTCTTGTGTTAAGGCCACTATGGCCTATTCCTTTTCTTCCTATACATAAAAAAGGCGATCTTTGGTTGCGTCAACTATTCTGTGAAGTTGGGTAGGCTCATCTCCCAACTTTGTTTCATCTGATGGCAGGGGCGCAGTGGACACTGCGCAGCTCGAATAAAGGGCTTGTTGTACACCTCTTAGTTCTGCTTCAATTCTATCATACATGGCTTCTTGTTTTGCTTCAGTTCTTCGCAAAATCTCTTTGGAGGCATCTCCTACAACTAAGATAATGAAGTCAAAGTCATCGAACCTGAGTAGATTCTGCATCTTCAGCTTATTGGATTTGGACTTCTTCCACAATGAAGGTTTCACTGGGGAAACCTTCCTGTTCTTAGATGGATCATTATCATCAGGGAGGTTCTATGACAGTGTGACTTCGCCTTTATTATCTTCTTCTTCTTCTTTGTTCACTTCGTCATCACCTCCTCTGCTAGGTGACTCAGATGTAGTCTCTTCTGATGTGCTATGTATTTCCTATACATATTTCTTCTTTTTCTTCCTACTTCTTCTTGGGGCATCATACTCTTCATGAGTAACCACCGGATATCCAATGAGGTCCAGGTCAGATAACTCTGTGGGGTCAATAGGGATAAGGATTTCTGCAAGCCAGTCTTTAATGATTTCTTCCAGGTCTTCTGTGGTGAGCTTGTAGTAGGACTGAAGTTCTTCTTTGTTTTCATCGGCGCACACAGTGATATAAATAAAATTCCTATTTGTGCAAAACTTCATAAGAGGCATGAACTTGTCCAGGGTGTTTGACGTCATACAAGGGAAGGAATCAATAGCCCTCCTAAGCTGCAGGTAGTAGGTATGAAATACTGTGTTCAACTGCCACTGTTTTCCCATATCGTTCAAATACCAGAGCATGGTGAACTTTGAAGTGAGTGGCTCGAATGGCTCGATGTCAGGGAAGGTCACACCTTCCATTATCTCTCAAGTAGTAAACACGATGAGGATCAGGAGCCAACTAAAGTGGAACTCATAGCCCTGATCTTGAGCTTCATGGCAATCCAATTCGAGTTGGTTAACTAGGTACTTCGCCCAATTCATCTGTAAGCCTTCCACGCATTTCCCAACGAAGTCAACAACAAACCCTGTGACCCTTGTGGGTTTGTTCTTTCATACTATCTTTCCTGCAATTAATTGGCATGCTAGGCACACTGTGCCATCTAGATGGAGGCTACCTTGTAACCTCGCGTCCCATTCTCAACATCGTGGTATGTATCTTTAATCATCTGTGCCAAGGCATGGTCTGCAAATTTTCCTAGGTAGAACTCTTATTGGTTTGGTCCTTGCATTCTCGGTCCAATGATCTTATGGATCAACACCAAATCAACAGTGATACGTATTTCCAACCATATATAGCCACCGTGGAAGCATGACAATAGGAGTTTAATGCATGCGTTAACCTCCTTGTGTCTTCCAAAATGTGGTATCTTCATCATGTTCAAGATTTTGGACCTCGCAATGTCCATAGTCCATGGTTGGGGGATGATTTTCATCTTCTTTCCCTTCGTCTTGGTCAAATATTTGTGAGGTGAGAGCATGCCATAGCTCTTACAGTCTCCCAGGTTATAGTAACTGATTTTCAAGGTTGGAATCCTCTCTAGCTATGGTCTGACTGTGCGTATCCCCTTCAGGAGATACGTAGTGATGACGGTGTAATCAAAGTCCCTCGGGACATTGTCGTGACTCACTACACTGGCGATGGGTGGGATGTAATCAGGTAGGATGGATGGTATTAACTTTTCATTCTCCAAGTCATCTCTATGCTTGGTTCTTTTCTCAGTCGCAGCTCGGGATGGTCTGGATCCACGAATAGTCGACGGGGAGGTTTTCACTCCTCTCGTCAATGAAGCTTGTACACCCACAAACATTACCCTTTTAGTCATGAGGTCGATGAGTATCTCCTTCACAGACTCTTCGAATGTGCTAATTTCTTTGGACATACATGCTCGTGGTTGAATATCTTAGGTTGAAGAGAAACTACTTAATGCAATGGGATGGATGGCGATATCTCAATGATCATTGCGTGAAATCAAATAATCTGTGGGATTAGATAATCGCGGGTGGTAACAGTGTTCTCAGTGCAAGGCTCGATGGAATGAGTAGACAACTAGGTAATGGATCTCTCCAATGGTCAAGAAGCCTTCATTAATGTAGTTCTGTCCATTAAGGCTCGGTCCCAACGGTCTTATGGCGATCTTTCTAACCATAACTATTGTTCTACCCATTCGGAAGTGTCGGGCTAACAGTCATAATGCCTCCAATGGTCATAGTGCTTCACCATGGAAAATTTCTATGTGGTGCTATTCTGATATCCCGATGAAGTCCCAGTCTTGCAAATTTTCCTTCTGCGAAATTCCCTCTGGAACCTTCTATAACTTTTTGACCTTTTCTCTCTTCTTACTGAGTTTTCTAGCCTTCTTCCCGATGATCTTCGTCTCAATATTCTTCTTTCCATTATGATTCTTGTCTTGTTTTGGCATAGTAACTTTGCACTATTGAGATTCTTTCATAGGGTTCGAGGGAAATACTTCTTTTCTATTTGGGGTAGGTGCTCCGGTCTTCTATGAGTGTTCTTGTGTTCTTTCAACTTCGACATCCAAGTTTCTGGTTCTAAATAAATTTGATCTATTCTCCTGTTCTTCAATCAAGTGTTCTATCCTTTTAGTTATGAAATCTTTTAATTCTTGCTTCTTCTGCTCTAGGACTTCCTCTTCTTTTCTTCTGGCCTGATCCTTTTCAATCTAATATTTTCCTAATAATATACAAAATGGGGTGTTGTTCTCAATAAATTTAACAATCTCAAAATCTTCCTTTGTCGAAGTTCCATGGGCACTCATATATATCTGGGTGAGTCTTCCACATAGGGTTATCAACTTTCCTCTAAATAATCCTCTTCCTCCCAATGAAGGAATCATAACAGGTTTTCCTAAAGTTTCCCAAGTTCTTTCTGTCATGATATTCATCTGTGTTTCTTCATCCAAAACACAGTCAATGTTGAAGTCTCCTATTCTTTCTTCTATGCATTCTTTTTCTTTGAAGATTTCTGATAAGATGATATTTCGGTGGTCATTTAGGGTTTCTTCCATTTGTAGCAATACATCCTCTAATTTTTTCTGGGGTTCTGCCATGGTGTCAGTGTCTTGACCTTCCTTAGGGTAGTCTTGTCTCATATTCATTCTGTCAAGATTAGCAATCATTCTAGGACAATCTGAAACTTCATGATCCATATCTTTACAACAAAGACAACTAGGTCTTCTACCAGGGCATTCCTTAGCAAGATGTCCCGATCTTTTGCAACTATAACAAAGAGTTAATCCTCTCTTTCTCTTAAATGTCCCCCAACCTTTCCTGTACTGCACACTAGGATCATAGTGGCTAACCTGCAAAAAATTCTTTCTAGGGTCCTGCATCCATTTGTTAGTCCAAACATTCTTTCTATGCATAAGAATAACATATCTTTCACTATTTTTATCAAATATACTCATATCAAACCTTATTTCATCTAGCTATGTCCTACTTTTCAAGCTAGGACAAAATTTATCAAGCATACCTAAATCCATACTTTTGAAACAAAAATTTCCACTTGTATTACCTTTATCAGAGCACAAAGATTTTAGGTCTTACCTCTTTTCTTCAGATCTGACTCTTCTTCTTGGCATAGAGCTTCATAGGTCAAGTAGAATATTGCGCACTAGGGAAACAGATCTACACACAAAGATTTTCTCTTTTCTTTAGTTCCAAACAATCATAGTTTCAGGTCCCAACAATGGAACCATTTTTTGGCATAGGGGCAGACCGCGGGTTCAACGCTACAACAATGCACCAAAAAAACCCTAACTAACAACCCTTTCGTAAACACCTGTGAAACAGATGAAGTCTCACCTGAGGTAGAGGCAGGGGTGGTTGCAGGACTTAGATGTCTACAACCTTAGCTAGGACACAGATTTGTGACTGTAACACCTTAACAAAGAACTTACCAATTATAATTCATCAATATTCAGTCTTAGTTTACAACGCAGCTAAACCCTAATAAAAGATCATTGCAGTATCCACATAGATTCAATAGATTCAAGAACTAAGCATACCAACTTAGATTAGATCTGGCATACATTCACATTATTCAACACTAAGCTACCATATTAGATCCTTCTAAGCATATATCAATGCACTAAGCATTCAGTCACACAGATAAGAGAACAACCATAAAGCACACAACAACCATAACACATGATATACGTGGTTCACCCCCACCATGGGGATACATCCACCAACTCTTCTTCTCTTTATTATATTCTATCAATCTTTTACATGCACAGAGCCACACAATCCTACTCCACATAGGACAGGAGATCTGCACGCACTCCACTAGATCCTCCTTCCCCGAGTAGATCTAGGCACAGAGCCTTACAAAACCTTTTACAGTCACTTGCACTTAGCCTTGCAAGTCTTACACAGTACACACAGATCTACTTTTGCACTTAGCAACAATGGCTCACAATTGACTAGTCACTACTTCTTACATCGCGTAACATCTATTTATGTATTACAAATAGGGGCCTAAGCATGGGTAAACCCATGGGCCGACATCCCCATACCCGTTACATAAGCCCAAAACCCAAAAATCCTTAAAAAGGGGCCGAGATCCCACGATATTCACTTCGCCTTGCACTCCTCCTTTGACAGCCTGTCGAAGTCCCAAAAGTAGGTCAAACATGACCAAGGATCCTCAAAACTTGGTCAAGGGCCAACATCCACTTTTCAAATCTATCTTTGAAAATAAATTTTCCCCACTTAAACAATCCCTTAAGTCATTCATTCTTGGCAAAGGAAATGTATACTTGATGGTGATCTTGTTAATGGCTCTCGAGTCTATACACATTCTCCATCCTCCATCCTTCTTTGGACTCAACACAGTTGGTACTGCACATGGACTCAATCTTTCTCTGACCAAACCCTTGTCTAACAATTCCTGTACTTGATTCTTTACCTCCTCATTCTCTTGAGGTGTCAATCTATATGTTGCTTTGTTTGGAAGACTTACTCCTAGTATCAAATCAATATGATGGCTGATACTTTTGATGGGTGGTAATGAGTTAGGTAACTCATCCACTACTATGTCAACAAAATTATCCAACAAATCCTAAACTTCATCAGGTAAATCATCCATTGAAGTACTTGTAAGGACAACTCTGGGTTTCCTCACCACAACAAACTACATCTCCTGTCTATTCTTGACTTCATTCAGGAGTTCCTTCCCACTCATGAGAAGCATGCTTGTGCTGGCTTCCTCTTTTACTTTCTTCTCCTCTATTGGTCGCAACATGTGTGTCCTACCATTCTTCTCCAAGGTGTAAGTATTTTTTCTCCCATCATGAATGACATTTCTGTCAAACTGCCATGGTCTTCCCAATAAAACATGACATACATCCATGGGAATCACATCACACATAATTTCATCTCTATATCCTCCTATCTTAAATTTAACGACGTATTGTTTAGTGACCATTACCTGGTGTCCTTTTTGCAACCATGAGACTTTATATGGATTCGTATGTGTAGTTGTCTCCAACTCCAATTTCTCCACCATATCTATGGATACTAAGTTATCAATGCTCCCACTGTCAATTATCACCTTGAATACTCTGTCTTTAGTCTTGCAAGTTGTCCTGAATAGACTGTTCCTCTGCACTAAATTTTCAATTTCTGGCTCTGGTATTAAGAGAGCCTTCCTCAACATCAAGGATTTTCCATCCTCTGCACCTTCTTCTTCAAAATTCAACTTATGAGCTTCTGAAATGTGAGCTTTGCCTCCTTCTTTCTTTCTCTCGGGACATTCCCAAGACATTTGTCCTGTCTTTCCACATGCATAACATCTTATCTCTCCCCCTCTGCTTCTTCCTCTTCCTCTAGAAGAACTTCTTCCACCACTTTATCTCCCCCGGGAACTTTTTCCTCTTTCTGAGTGACTATGTGGTTTCTCAGTGTTGTATTTGGTTTTTTATGCCTTGTTATGGCCAACTCCCTTGCCTTTGTTTGGGCTTCTACCTCTACCTCGCCAACTCTATTTTCTGGCCAACTTCTCTTCTGCTTTCAGTGCCATCTGATAAGAATCCTCTACTGTCCTTACTGACATCATTCTGATCTCATCCTGGATTTCATATCTCAATCGATTTATATGTCTAACAACCTTTTCTTCATATTTCTCCCTTTGTCTAGTCCTGATATTCAACTTATAGAACTCCTCTATGTACTCTTTCACTATCATACCCTTCTGTCTCAGGTTCTGCAACTTCCTGAACAAATTTATCTGATAATCCTTGGGTATGAATTTAGCCTTCAGCTTGGCTACCATTTTGTCCCAATTATTTATCTTTTGTTTTCCTTTTCTTCTCCTCTCAGTCTACAGTTCATCCTACCACAGTGCTACATGTCCTTTTAACTTAGTGAAAACATGTATCACCTTCTTCTCCTCATCGACATATTCATAGTTGAAATATTTGTCCATGGATCATATCCAATCCAACAAGTTTTCATCATCCAAATTTCCTTCATACAATGGGATGTTTATCTTGGATCTAGCTGCCAATTTAACAACTTCTCTCAGTAAGTGTTCTTCAACAACATTTTCCCCTACAACTTCTTCAACTTCTATTTCTTCGCTTTCTACATCACTGATGTCCCCAACATCAGGTGCTCTCCTCTACGCTGCCTCCATCGCCTCTAATCTTGCACAAAGCTCTCTCATTTCTATTTCTACAACACGATTGGCTAAAGGTGGCTCCACATGTCTCCTTGGTGGCATTGTGTTGACTGATTCTCACACACAGAGTACAACTCTAGCTCTTTTTTGCTACCTGAAAACAATTTCAGGCTCTAATACCACTTGATGCAGACCCCCCTTCTCTCCTCAGGGCTGCTTGACCTACCTGTCAAGGATCAATAATTATTCCTGAGCTGGATCCGCTCCTTAGGACCTTGCTAGTATGAAAATCAAAACACAGGCCCTATTATCACCCTTAGGGTTTTCATGGTCATGATCTGACCATTATCGACTTGTCCATCGATCGACGATTCACAAAAATTGTGGGCTTCCAACATGCTCACTCTTTATCGGAAAGCCCTGTCCCCATAATTGGAAAAGTACTCACCCAACCTCCTTTAAGTCGTGGTCATTGATCTCCTGTCTTGTCAAGATCAACAGTCCTGGCATTTTGTGGGCTGTGAACTAGCGCACTCGCTAAATTTTCATCCAGTCCTCGCAATGATTCCTCACCGTCAATTTTTCATTCTCAGATCGATGGTCAAGATCCATTTCGGGACTTTGCGCTTCGGGAGCCTCAACTTTCCACACACTCACTTCCTCCTGGAGTTCTTCACTTGGATTTCATGATCCATTGACACATGTCTCCCACAGATCAATGACTATGGTTAAATTCAGCTCTTCGACCTTCGGGAGTTTCAAACTCTCTGCACTTGCTTCCCCCTGAGATACTTCCACCCGAAGTAAAATATTTGTTGACATGTGTCCCTTTGGATCCCATGGCCACTATCCACTTCGACTCTTCGGGCTTCAGGATTTTCAACCTCCTGTGCACTCGTTCCTCCTAGAGTGAGTTCTCCCAAAGACGATGAATTCTTGCCACATGTCCTCCGCAACAGATGGTTGCGATCTGCTTCAGCCTTTGGGACTTCGGGAGTTTGTCACACTCCGTGCTTGGAATCCTCTGAAGTGAAATTTCTTGAAATATCAGATCTGTCGACACATATCCCCTGGAAACCAACAACCTGTATCTACTTCAACCTTTGGCTCTTCGGTGATTTCACTTTCTCCTTATCCATAAAACTTTCGAGGTACTTTCTCTCTAGAGTTACAGATCTTCTACCACCTGTCCCTCTAGATGATGGATGATACCTGGACTCTTTGGCACTTCAACGAATCCTCTCTCCTACATGCACTTAGAGACTTAAAACTCATGTGCCTTTCATAGATCCAACAATTTGGAATGATCCCACTCCCTCCTGGATGGATCTTAGCTGATGATTCATGAAACCTTCAAATCTTCACCCCCTTTGAATATTTCTCCTCGCTATCTCTCCTGAGATTTATCTCTCAGACCCTTTGATTCCTTACAGGGATACTTCGACACTTAGTTGAATTCTAGATCTATGCACCCCTTGCAACAGATTCTTATGCAAGACTTAACTTCTTGTGGGCGACTGTGCATGCCTTGCACCAGTCCCTTTGCAATCCTTGCAAATGGAAAGTTCACACTATCTCTTCTGAGCTTCTGAGTCGAAACAAACTCTGTCACTCCTTGCAACATATTCTCACACAAGACTTAAGTTCTTGCGGACGACTGTGCACACCTTGCAACAATCACTTTTCACTCCTTGCAAAGGGAAAGTTTCACGCTATCTCTTTTGCGCTTTTGATTCGAAACAAACTCTGTCAATGCATTCTTTGCGGATTGTATGCACACCTTGCATGAAATCAACGAAGAGAACAATCGAAACTTATCTAAACACTTCATATTTTCATATGCTCAACAACATAACTCATTCATTCATGAAAACAAAATAACAGGGGATAGTAAACAGTAGCAACACCATGAATTGGATCAATTTTCCTCTGTTATATTCACTTAAAAATAAATGGCTACAACCATGATAAAACAACAACTAAAAAATCAACAATAACTAAATCAAAGAAATCTCCTACCTTCTTGCAGCAGCCTCATTCGGGCATACAAAACCTCTATTTATCCTAGAGGGTTCCTAGGGTTCCCTCTGACTACTCGTCTACTCGAGAAAAAAAACTAACTGCTACTAAATTTCCATTACATTAAAGTGTAGGAGTGAAACTCCCAGATCACTCGTGATCATTCAGCTCCCAAGCATTTGATCTTCTTCAATTTTTGATCATTTTAAAAATGTTCGCAGGAAATGCCAGCGGTTAAGATTATGAAATGATTCAAAGGCATGCTAAGGCGTTGAGTTGTCTCCATGTGTGCTTGTTGACGATGCTCCTACATCACATGCACAAGCTATGCAAAAGAGTCTTCCAAAGGAATTTTCCAACCATTGAATATTCACCAACATTCTAGCAAATATTAACCTCTCACAAGGAAAAGACATTTTAGCATAGGTTATAACAAAGGTTTCCAGTGTTACAAAATTGGTAAAAATTGTCAAAAAAACCTCCGCTACAACATCTATTTTTGATAGCGGATATTTTTGCGGATACTATAACGAAACATGATTATAACTAAAAAAAAATTGGGTGACCGAAGGTGTTAGCGGATGTTTACAAATCGGTGTGTTTTTATGATGTACAAGCAGTAGTGGGTACATACACGTACTGCACCAATGTTGTACACTTAACTTCAAGCAACGGGGAAGTAAAATATTTAAGCACCAGGGTGTTTGTCTTATAAGCACTGGGGCTTTAACAGTAAAACAAACCGAGTTAAAAATAATTAAGCACCAAGGATTTCTACTTAGAATGCCCCAGTGATTTGTTAATAGAAAGGCACTGATGCTGCATAAAATAATACGCATTGGTGCGTTACCTGGAAAAAAAACCCCGGTGCAAAAAAAATAGAAAGCATTGGTGCTTTTTAGTAACAAACAAGTGTTGATTCTTATCAATAACACAAAAGCACCGTTGCGTATTAATAACACAAATGCACCAATGCTTATTAATAATCCTAAAGCACCGATGCTTATTAATAACACAAAAACACCGATGCTTTGTATACGCTAAACACATCGAAGGCCAAAATTTTAATGTAATTTTGTGGTATTAAATAAATATTGAAACCAGAGGTAATTTATTACATAAAATCATCGGTACACATTTCTTATAAAACACACTGATGTGTTGTAATATTAAACACACCGAGGATATTAATAATTAAAATACACCGAGAAACATCGACCTGTGATAGTGCAGTTATTGTTATTTTTTAATTCCATTATTTATAAAAAAAATTACATATATCCTATATTTTGATTAGTGAATTTGGATATGATGTTTGTATTAATTTGTTATATATCATTAGATTTTGCATCTCTTCATTATAATATTTAGTCATCCATATATTTAATCAATGATGTAACATTTCACAACAACATTGGACAATGCAATAGAATAAATTAAAATATATTTTATTATATGAATAAGAGGGTCTTTGTCATACAAAATGGGACACTTATCGGTAATCCCTTGTCTTTCAATTGGGACACTATGGCCATTATATTAAAAAAAGTGTTTGATTTTCAAAAACAATTATTTCAATTTTTTATTTTTTTTGTAAATAAAAGAGCACTGTATTGATATTCACATATTTACGTGTTAGTAAAAAACCAAGAGTTTTTCACCTGCCCTGTCACAATAGGGAAACCAGGATAGGTGCCCATAAGGAGTCAAGTGTAGTTGTGACTATAACTATTTCTGACAAAAAAATATCAGAATGTTCTACTGAGTAGTGGCCATAGCCTACTGCCTTACAGAACTTGACAAAGAATTTTAATTCTCTACAAAAATTACTAAAGAAAAATAAGACCACAAACCTGAGAGAGTTAGCTTGGGCTCGACCGTCCTTGGATGTTGTAGGCTGGGACAAAAAGTTGTCTAGAGGTTGGACATAATTTTCTTGTTGGAGTAGCCGTCATCGTGTCCATCAGAAGGTCCAAGCGTTATCCGAGGAAGTTCTGGATATGGACTTGGTCATCCATTTGTTTGCTGCAGCTCCAAGATGAGCTAAAGGTGCTCCTCTAAAAATTGAATTGGGGTGGGCGGAGGTGACTCCTCCATCATGTCTACATCCACTTATTCCACTACATCCACTATTTTCACTGTGCCCACTACATCCACTACGTCCTGTTCTGATTCCACCTTTTCCATTGCTGTCAAGGAAGTTTCCACTTGCCAGTTGGGGGGAATTTCTTCCTCCATCACACAAGAACCAATGCCATAGAAATGGTCTAGAGAGTGGGCTCTTGGTGGGTCAATTTAAGAGCAAAGGTTGGGTGGAGGGGAAGAATTATTAGGAGGGAGAAATTCTCCCATGAAAGGGCTGCTACCAGGATCATTGGTGGGAATTGGGGTGGGGGGATGGTTTTGCTGAGGAAAATTGTGGAACTAGTCGAGACGACTGGTGATTATCAGGGAGAGTTGGGAGGGGGGGAGACAATTGCACCTAGTGAAGGCACTATAATACAGTGGGCCTCTCCTGGACTTGCCTCTCTCTATGGGCATGATGCGAGCCTTGATGAACAGAGGAGGGATGGCTGTGGGCGTCCTTATAGGCGGGCAGAAGGAGAAAAGGTTGTGGGAGATCCAGAGAAGGCCGAGGAGCAGACGTGCATGAAGCTGAGGAGGAATGAGAGAATGGTTCAGCATCCCAAACTACATAGAACCTTGCGAGTTGACATGGGTGGGAGCCATGAAGACCAAGATGACTGCAGGCCTGGTGCAGGTACACCAAGCCTGGTTTGCACATGGATTCCTTAATTCTCCTTGGAGTGCCCAGTGCACATCCATAAATCCGTAGTGAATGCAGGTCATTCAAACTGGGGGGCGGGAGGTTAGCGGGAGGGAGTAATAGCTCCCTATGTTTCCTGGCACCACCTGGCTCCCAGTGCCGTCCACATGTCACCCCATCTAGGGGAGGGTGATCCTGAAGCACCAAATTCCTACATTGAAGCAGTAGCTGCGAGCTTTGGGATTGCCTTGAGTCAATGTAGATGTATTCTTGAGTTTTTACTCTCGCATTCACTAGCATGTCCGTCACCTTTTTGGCCTCACGTCTTGTGTGTGAGGTGATTAGAGTAAGGGTGGGACTGAGAAGATATTTCAAGTTGTTGAGGGGTCCGAGGAGACACCAACTAGGGGTGATTCTATCTGGGTCTTTTCCTATGATGATTTTGGTGGTGAGGTTGATGATGACTATGGAATCCCCTTATATTATTAGACTAGTGAGATTGTGCTCTATATCCATTTGGATCCCTTTGATTAGTCCCCATATTTTTGCCGAGTTATTTATGTCATATCCTAGATTTGTTGCCATTAGGTGCTGTATGTGACTGTCGATGTCCTGAATAAAAACTCTATATCCAGAGCGACCAACATTTCCTTTGGATGCACCATCAAAGTTGACTTTATGGAATCCTAGGGGAGGAGGAAGCCAAGAGTAGGGATTGGGAAAAGAGGCTTGGGATGAGTGCTGGGAGGATAGAGTGGGGGTCAGGGAGAGATTCCAAGAGCTTATAATAGAGGTTTCAGAGGGGTCTAAAGGGAAGTCTTCAGGGGACCAAGGGTGGAGTTTGAGAGTTTCCAGGATGTTCTTATGAATGATGGTCTAGAGGGTCAGGGGGGGGAGGCCTGAGAGTGGAAAATTATTCTATTTATCTCTTTCCATAGTTGCCAGACTATGAAGCCGTGGAGGATTTTCCAAATTATATTTAGGATGGTACTTTTGTAGGATCCATCCTCCCAGTTTTTGAGAGTGCTTATGATATTTTTTCTCTCTCGATTGGTCCTTTTCATGATCTGGGCAACCAGGGTCCATATTAGCTCACTGTAGGGGAAGTGATTTAAGACATGTTCCATGGTTTCTTCCTGCTGATGACACAAGTGGAAGATTGAGGGTCCTATGAAGCCTCTTCTTCTGAGGTTATTCTAAGTTAAGATTTTGTTTTGAACCATTATCCAGAGAAAGGTGGAGATTTTCAGCCAAAGTTTAGATTTCCAGATTGTAGTCCATATATTCTCTCTTTTGTTGTTCTGGAAGTTTTCTTGTAAACTGTAGCCTTTTTGAGTGTGAAGTTTCCATTGGGAATATATCCCCATATGAGGATGTTTGGGTCTGAACTAAACTAGATTTTCCTTTGTTGGAGCATTTTTTTCCAAAGTTGGAAGTTACAGTCTACTGCCACATGAAGATCCTGAGAAATCTTTTTCCATTTGTGCCAGGGGGGATGACAAAAGTGTTCGCCCAAAGATATACCACTTTCAGGGAGGAGATATTCTCAATGTGATCCATGTATGATTTTAGATTATCCTCATTCTGTAGGGGGGGCATATGCTGCCAGGAGTCTATCCAGAAGAGTGTGCTCTGACCATTTCAGATTTCCCAAAAGGAATGTTCTTGAACTAAAGTGTGATTATTCCAAGAAACATTCCAGATATTGGATCCTTAGACCTTGTAACACATTCGAATTAGGTGATATTGAGGGATTTTTGGGGCATATTTCCATATCCAGAGTTGGGCCCAGATCTCTGATGGGGATTTGATCCATCGCCACCAAGTTTTTGCACCCATTGTGCTATTTAATTTGCCTGGATCCCATAGGCCCAGACCTCTTATGGATTTGGGTTTGTAGATTTTTTCCCAGCTGAACAGAGCCCATTTTTTGTTTGGATCATGACCATGCTAGAGGAATTTCCTATGTAGGTTTCTTATTCTTTTTATGACAGACTGGGGTGCAGAAAGGGATGAGAAAAGATAACATGGGATGGATTGAAGCACATATTTTATAAGAGTGAGTCTAGCTGGAAGGTTGATGGAGAGGAAAGTCTAGTTGCTGAGACAATTGGAGATTGAGAGAAGAAGGGAATCCTAGGAGATGTTGCGAGCAACTGAGTCTGAGAGTGGGAGTCCCAGGTATTGAGAGGGTAGGGAGAAAATTGGTATATTTAGAAAACGTGAGATATGTTGTTGGACCACTGCAGGCATGTTGAATAAAAAGAGTTGAGATTTATCCAAGTTGAAGGAGGTTCTCGAGGATTCATTGAAGTCAGTGAGAATGGTTCTTAACTTACAATATTCCTGGGAATTGGGGGTGTTTAGGAGCATGTTGTCATCAACAAATTGGCTATGCGAGGCAACTAGTTGGAGGCCATAAAGATTAATGCCTTGAAGAGAGCCATTCTAGATGGAAGATTTGATGTAGTGGTCAATGTCTTTAGCCATTATAACAAAAAGGAAGGGGGATAGCGAGTCTCCTTTCCTTATACCTTGGGATGGTGTGAACGGGTGGGAGGGAACACTGTTGACTAGGATTGAGAAGAAGGTTAAGGAGGTGAGGTTCAATATCCAGGAGATCCAATCATTTCTAAAGCCAAAGGCTTCCAAAAGGGATTTCATGTAGTTCCAGCTTAGTTTATCAAAATCTTTTGAGAGGTCCAGTTTGAGTAACATACCTAGGGTACAAGTGATTTTGAGAGAGTGGATGACTTCATGAACCAGAATGATGCTATCCATAATTTTCCTACCTTCTACATATCCAGACTGTTGTTTAGAGATGATGAAAGGGAGAACGGGTTTTAGCCTTAGAGCTATGACTTTGGAGATGATTTTATAGATCACATTGCACAACGCTATTGGCCTAAAGTTTTTTGGGTCAGTGACTCTTTTGTCCTTGGGTATGAGAGTAAGGAAAGTGGCATTTAGTGCTGGAATGAATTTTTTTGAGACCCTGGATTTCTCAACTACTAACCATAATTCTTCATGTAGAATAGGCCAACGATGGTGGAAGAAATCGGTGGTGAAGCCATTTGGACCTAGAGCGTTTCCCTTGGGGGGATTATGCACTACTTGATCTACTTCAACTTGCATTATGGGCCACATTTTGTTCTAAGAAGATTAAGGTTGGGATGTTCTGAGTGATCCTTTCAATTGTTGGAGTCTTGTCTGCGAGGGGTTCCGACAGTAGATCCTTGTAGTAGTGCCACAACTCATTTTCTATTTCCCTATGGGTTAGGATGGTGTTTCCTTGGTTGTATTCCAGTTTTGTAATGCGATTGATGAAGCGCCTATGGATCATAGATCCGTGGAATAATTTTGATTTTTTGTCCCCCTCTTTGAGCCAATGAACACGATATTTTTGCTTCCATATTATTTTCTCCTGCTTATATCTTTCTTCTAGCTACCTTTTGAGGGTGTCCTCTTCCTGTTGTTGCTGGGCATTTGTGTGACCTGTTTGGATGATCCTCTTCTGTATGTCTTCAAGTTTATGTTCTAGTTCTTTCTGGTCATGAAAGATATTTCCAAATGCATCTATGTTCCATTGGCGTAGCTGGTGCTTGAATTGTTTTAGACTTTGTTGGAATCTGTACATTCTGGTTCCATGATGGATCTCTGCATTTTCCCACCATAGTTGGGATAATTCCTGAATGTCCAAGTGGGATAGCCAGAATTTTTTGAACCTAAAGAGTTTGAGGTTTGAAGTGGCTATCATATCTATGCATAGTTGCACTGGGCAGTGGTCCAACCCTGCCTTTGGGAGCATGTTGGCTTCTACCATTGATCCTTCTAACAGAAGGGATTCCGAGATGAGGAATCGATCCAGTATGCTTGCAATTTGTTGAGGGCTTGATCTCCTGTTGGACCAAGTGAAAGTGTCATTTTCTGTTTCGATGTCAACCAGTTTGAGATTGTTTATGAGTTCCTAGAGTTTTGAGTTGTCCTGCTCTAGGTGTTTCTTCCATCTTGTTTTTTCCCCAATGGTGAGGATGATGTTCAAGTATCCTTTGATAATCCAACATTGTTTCTTGATAAGTGATCCCAGATAATCCATGCTTCTTAGGAAGAGATTTTTTTCTTGGCTACTTTGAGGGCCATAAGCATTGGTGATTATTCCATATTTGTCATATCATATTGCTCGATAGTGGGTAGTTAAAGTGTTTGTCATAGAGAGTGCTTGATCCATTATCACCATGGCTAGATTCCAAAGAATTGCAAGTCCTCCTGCTACCCATTTCGAGTCCAGATAGTAATAGTTGCTTTGTCTCCAACATCTTTTAAATATGTCCTTCGATGTTGGTCCTGCACATTTTGTTTCTTGTAGCAGTAGGATGTTTGGGTATTCAACTTTTGTAACACCCCTCTTTCCCCCAACTTGTAATTAATCATAAAATAGGATTACAATGCTAAGGCATGTAGACGATGTAAATGTGTTATCGTTAAATTGCCCATAACTAATTGTTGGGGGGTGAAGCCTTGAAGTACGATCCATGATATCTCTAGAGGAAAGAAATCAGTTAATGAAGAGAGGATCAATGGTTGAATTATCAACCACCCCCATGAATGGAAACATGGTATAGCTACAGAATGTCAGCTTGAAGTACCACAAAGACCTGCAGACATGAGCTTCCTTTCGACAGAAGGAATAAGATAGGTTGGAAACCTTCCAAAAGAGGGAAGGTAAGATACATACACAGAGACATCAAGAAGAGAGTGCAAGCTCATAAAGGAGATGCACAAACCAAAAGGAAGTGCAGAGAACATGACCTGAAGGACCCAAATGTGAGCTTGATGCTGAGGAAGTATCTGATAAACCTCGTAGGCTCGTTGTGACAGAGAGAGTCTCTCTGAGAGACATCGTAAATTCCCTAGTGATATAATGGCTTGGCATGAGGGTGGCCAAAGAGATAAGAATGAATGCCTCTGAGCCTATGTTTGGGTGGAAAGGCACACACCCACAATTAGTTAGTTGGATGCAACCTGTAATAGATAAGTATTCTTATACCCTATGAAATTGAGCTATAATTATGTAATAAATGGGATATACTATGAATGACCCAGGGATGTGTATGCTTTCTTAATGGTTATATTGTATCTCTTTATTCATGTTTAAATTGTGTATTTAAGCAAGTATGGAATTGTCTAATTTGTACATGTAAATGCCCAAGCCCTGTGGTGGCTTTAGTTAAAATAAGTGGACTGTGAATTCGTCGACCTTGGGCAGTTTTCACAGGTGCACGTTGACAATCTCAGTTACCCTAAGTCTTCGAGAGGATGGAGTCTATTAAGCTCAAGAGAGGTAGTGCAGATATGCACAAAATATTTATAGGGCGGGCAGAGACTGAGAACAACTTAAGTTCTAAACTTGATAAAGGAGCGCAAGGGGTGTGCAAAAGACCCTTCTAAATGTTAAATTCAGGAGAAAGAGTGAAAATATCTTAATCCTTTTAGAGCTAACAAAGCTCAAGAAGAGTAGTGAGGTTGAAGTATCGAAAGGGAAGGTTCCTTTGTTTGGAAGATGAACGGATGAAATCTGTTCAGAAGAAGCCATAGTCTGTTGTGTCTGTCAGATATGGGAAAGAGCGTGGGATTTAACCCTTGGAGTCATTCAGACTTCACGAGTCCGGTGAATTGAACGAGTTCGTCATAAGGGAGGTAAAATCCTCAAAGTTCCAAAGTCCCAAAGTTAACTCTGAGCCTTAGATATGAGGATGTGTGGGAGCCATCCCAACCATCAGATCTAGGAGGTAGATGATAGTCAAGTTACCCGAACTACCATTGACTTAAGAATCTAACAGTGGAGATGGATGCAAGCTGTATAATGGGAGGAGAGGCCATCCCAGTCTTCAGATCGACTCAAATACCCACTAGAGTTAACGTATCAAACACCATCCACTCAATTAAAATCGATGGTTGGGAATCATTGCGGAGCGTAAAGGTGAAACTATTAGACATGCTAGTTCACGACCCACAATCAACCTGCATCATTGATCTCATCGAGAATGGAAGATCAACGACTAGGATTAGACTAGAGTCAAGCGAGAACTTCCCAGATTATGGAGGTTGGATCACGCAATCATTGTGAACCATCAATCTAGGAATGGAGATCGAGGGTAGGGAATCATTGTAAAGAACGAAAGTGAAAGTAGCTGATGTGCTAGTTCGTGGCCCGCAATTCACCAATGCCATTGATATCGTTGGGATGGAAGATCAATGACTATGGTTAGACCAATTTGGGCGAGTACTTTCCAGATTGTGGAGGTTGAGATCTCTGATAAAGAGCACGCATGTTGGGGCCCTGCAATTACTGTGAACCATTGATTGATGGACACATTGGTATTGGTTAGATCATGACCACCGAACCTTGAACAGTTGCGATATGGATGGTCATGAGCCCCTTTGGAAATATGTGGAGTAACGGAGTCCTTTGGGACCATCAGTCTAAGATAATTGAAGATATCATAAGAGATAAAGTTTTCAAGAGTGAAGGCGAGACCCAAGATAGTCGGGCTTGCAGGAGGAACGAAGGCTGAGGCCTTTGAACATTTCTGAAACTCTTCCAAGTTAGAAGAAGTCAAAATCTTAGGAGGAGTGATAAAAACCATCATATCGGTTGTGGGGAGAAGCCTGGACCATTAGATTAGCATCCAGGGAGACAGAGGAGAAGCGTTGAGAAGGAACAGATCCTAACCATCCGATCTAAGCACAAAGGGATGATAGTCTTCCGATCTAAGGTAAAGTTCACGAGTTTTAACCTTTATGTGCACAACAGGGTTGAATTTCCAAAGTCCCGAAGTGCTGAAGAAAATAGGGACTGTTCATCGCCAAGAGGGACAGGTGGTGAAAGATCCACAACTCCTGAGTGAGAGCTTGTGGTTAAGGAGAGAGCAGAATCCCCGAAGACCTAAAGTAGTTCCTGGTCATTGATTGCTAGGAGGGGTATGTGTCAATAGATCGAAGTCTCTGGGTGAATGCACTTTGGAAGAAATGAGTGTGTAGAATCTTGAAACTTCCAAAGCCTGAAGAGCCGAAGAGCCGAAGTAGATCTTGTCCATTGGCCGACAGGAGATACATGTCAATAGATTGGAGATTTCAGGGAAAATCACTTCAGAGGTTTCCAAGTGAGGAGTGAGACAAACTCCCGAAGCCATGAAAGACAAAGAGCTGGAAAGATGAAGAGAATCTAGACCGTCATATCCAGAAGGGCACGTTGCGACAGATCGTGAATTCTAGGTGGAAACACTTCGGGAGAACGCGAAGGAAAAGAGTTTGAAATCGTCGAATCCTGAACAACTGAAGCAGTCGGAAGCCATCAATCTATGGGAGGAAACATGTCATCATATCATGAACTCTGGTTAAAATGTTCTAAGGGAAATGGAGCATGAGGAAAACTAAGATTTGAGATCTCCAAAAGCCGAAGTGCCAAAGTGGGTTAGAGTCGTTGATTGAGGAGGATGCATGGTAGACAATCTGTCATTTTGGAGAAATCGCTCTGGAAGAAACAAATGTTTGAGAATTGAATTTCCCAAAGCTCGAAGGGAGAAATCAATCACAATCATTGATTGAAAGGGACAGGTGTCAGAAGATCTTCTACTTTAGAAGATTTCCATGTGGAGAAAAGCAAGGGTTGAGAACTGAAACTCCTGAAGTTTGATATCACAGAGAAAATCATGGTTGTAGACCGAAGGGAGATAGGTCACAGAAGATCCAAAGGTCCAGACTTCAGAAGATTTATGAGAAGGAAAAAGTTGAGAGTTGAAACCCCTGAAACCTTAAGTTTGAAGTAAGTATGGACCATTAGATCCAGAGTGACATGTGGTGAAGGATCGCAAGTTTTGGATAAATTCATTTGGATTTCAGTTGAGAATTGAGAAATCCAAAGTTTGAAGACTCGAAGGGATTGCAACCTTCGATCTATAGATGAAACGTGTCAGTGGATTGTCAGCTTCAGATAAAATACATTAGGGGAAGATGAGAGTTGAGATTTGATATTTTCAAAGCCCTGAATCCCAAAATTACCAGAGCCATCAGTCTAAGAGGATAAGCGGTAGGAGATCTGTCATTGTGGGAGAAGGCAAGGTTTGAGAGTTGAAAAATTTGAAGCCTAAATCATGAAACAAATCACGTCTGTTGATTTGAAAGGGACATATCTAATCCATCAGTTCAGAAGCACCGTCAAGATCATGATATAAATGGTCATGTCACATTGAGGGAATAGAAGGTGCTTGAACTTTAAAAATTTGAGGGTGGGATGCAATTGAGACCACAGTATTGACAAAAGGACACATGATGGCTCGTGGTGAATTGCGGGGTGAGAATAAGTTTGGTTCCAAACCACCCTTGGCCATGCCCGTAATTACGTAATTGGTGTTCGATCGTAACTCGCGATCATATGCGATGGTCGTTAAATAAAAGGGGATATGCCCCCTATTTCCAATTAGAGACCACAGATAAAGGATTTGTCCTTTAAGGAAAACAATTTTTTTTCTTATGCCCCATCGTGGGTGTGTTACAACTTTTATATAGTTTCAGAGAATCCTTTTCTTGGATCTTCCATTTAAGCCTCTTATGTTCCATGTGACGATTTTCATCATTAACAGTTGGGGGGGGTGAGAGAAGGAACTTTTCGAGCGACGCTAGATTTTTCCCGAGTTGATAATATAGTTACCTGCCTCCTTTATCAATTGTTGAACAGATTTTCATCCTCAATTTTTTTTTTCCTTGGGGATTTTCCTTGGGTATGGGTTTGGATCAACACCTATACCTAGCCTGGATGTGGCTCCTGCTGTAGAGTCTAGGAAGACCTTGTGGACTTTTCTGAGTTGATCATCCGGGATGGTTTGGAGATCCTTTTTGTTTAGCTCTTCCTCTAGCTTAGCTAGATCTATGTCTACCAATTCTTGCTCATTCAACTCCATTGTTGTGTCCTCTTCCATCGCTAGGCTCTTTCCTAGGATCAAAGGGGGTTGATGTTCTGGATTGGTTTTCTTCTCTATTCGTGGCTGTTGTTGTTTCTTCTCCTTACTTTGTTTATGTCCCCTATCTACTGAGAGGTGTAGTTTTTCATCCTCTACCTTTGGAAGATGATTGAGGGCATCGAAGGAGTTAGCATTGGAGTTTTTTCACCCTCCTCCTTGGTGGGGTTTCTTCTGAGTTTTATTTTTGCAATTTTGGACCTGTGTGAGACCCTCTTTCATTTTTTCCTCCATTTCTGGTTTGGCTAGTACATTGAGGGGGAAATCCATGAAAAGATGCCCATGGTCATGCCATTTCCTACAACGAAATGGTATTTGTTCGTATTCTATGGTCTGTGACCATTCCTCATCCTAGTATTCCAGTGTGACTGAACCTGGTAAGGCTTAAGGCTTTTGAGATGTCCATGTAGACGCAGATTCTTGCATAAGATGTGTATTTTCTTTGTTTTCTATCTTCTGAGGACTTGACATGCCTGCCAAGAGTCTTTCCTATGCTCGCTAGTATCTCTTCTAGCTAGAAATCCTAAGGCAGAGAGTAGAGTCGGGTCCATACTAGGGCGTAGGAGAAGTTTTCTCTTTCAGGACTGAAGCAGTCCATCCAGAAGCGTAAGTACATGCCCACAGATTTGTAGAAATATGGTCTGCCTTGAAAAATTCAGTCTTTGTCTCTAGGTTATAGAATATTACTATGAAAAATCCTTTAGAGCTTAGCTAGAGCTCATAGTCTCCTTTCAGAGTCCACTGGGTTTTGATCTAGCGAGCTAGGTCCCTTTCAGATGGCCAGATTCCAAGAAATTTGCCAATGAGTGCATGATCCCTCATGAACTGGGTATGCTCGCCTACCCTGGTGGATTTGATGACATATTTTGGCACTGTAGGTGTCTGTGGGATACATTTTCCCGAAATCCAGGTTCGATAATATTTTGGATGCGACGATTCCGCATCCATGCTCGTACCTATGTCTTGTCCAGTTTCTTCATGCATGATTTGGTCCCGTAGATGCGGCGGGGGTTCAAAGGGTGGTCGACGCAATCTGGAGCTTTATGTTTCATGCACGATTGCATTCTGGTAAGAGGGGGCTTCCACACCTCCGTATTCTGTCAAATTACTGTGTCAGGGAATGTGGCAGGGTAGGTGAACCAAACAAGAATAGAGGAGAACTGGTGGTGCTAGGCCATTCAGGCGTGCAGTGCATCAAGGCTCAAACCCAAGGCACAAACCCTACTTCGCTTTTTCCGAGCCATTTTAAAAAAAGTACACTTGCAGCTTGCATTGATATCCAAATATATTGGTCATCATTCTTCACTGTAACTGTTGTTAGTGCTCGAGCCACTTCCATGCCTTGGGTTATTTTGTTGAATGTTTGTTTGATTGCCTCATTTGTTTTCATCTTCTTCAAGTTCCATCTACAAACATAAAAATAAACTGTAATGAGTTTATCTACATTGGTGAGAATAATGAAAATTGAAATCAATAATATACATGAATGTAAATTGAAAAGAGACATACTTGCAAAGAAAGAATTGACTCATGAATCATACACATATGTTCAAAATCAAATCCCATGCCTTGTTTCAACAATTCTTCTGTTGGCTTAGTTCCGTACTTTGTTTCCTACAAGTTTTATACCCCATAATAAATCATAGGTTTAATATAAAGTATTTTTTTTTTCATTAATTATAAAATGATAGAAGTAAAACAACATAGGTTATACTTACAAATTCCACAATTAATTTTTGATATGCCAACATATACTCACAACCCTTACTTAACCCAATGTCAATCAATTTTTCTAATGGCTCTTATTTGTATGCTAGCACCTGTTTGAAGACATTCAAGGATGGATGTTGTAAAACAACTTAAAATATACAAAAAACAAACTTAAGTTGTTATAAGGAAATAACATTTACTTACAAACTTTTCTATCAACCATTTTATTCCTTGTCGTCCAGTTTTATGTGCAGAATGATTTCCATTTTATTTTCTTTTCTGTAAGAGAATATTTGAAAATTAATGTTTAATGCTAAATTAGTTATTTGTACCTAATAGAAAAATTCAATGATTACATACATTTGAAGCACATTGTTGTTGAAATGGCTCCTCTTGCGATGCAATTTTGTCCATTTCTTTGACCATCTCCTTGTACACGTTTTTGGACATTCATATTGGCATATTTCGGATATCATCTCGTTGGTCCTCTGAGATTTTCATAATTTTCTTGAAAAAATAACACGACAATAAAGTATTTTTTTGTTGATATATGAAAACTAAATATGAAAAAATCAATATATTAATAAATTAATACTTTGTAATATATATATTCTAATTTTTTTTTTTAGGAATATTACTTTTTGAATGATTCCTTTTTGTTGTTGTATGTTTTTTCTATTGCAAGTCTAATAGGTCACATTGACCATTGCTCTGGAAATGCTTCCTGTAGTTTAGATATAACCTGTTTCTTGGAATCATTAGATTGATTTCTATATTGTAAGTGTTGGATCATGTTGTCATTGATGCCAATGGTTTGATTGGTTGATGTCATAGATTGATGTCAAGTGATTGATTGATGTCAAAGGATTGATTGATTGATGATTGATGTAATATAATATGTATTTTCCTTGATGATAATGCATAGATGAAGATGGATCAATGAGTTGTCATTGATATGATGAAGATGGATCAATGAGTTGTCATTGATACATGATGAAGATGGATCGATGTGGTTTCATTGGTATATAATGCATTTTTGGAAAAATTTATAGATGACTCATTATTCTCTTATCATGATTGATAAGGTGCACAAATGGATGAACTCCAAAGTGGTCCCCTTATGGTGAAAGCCCTCACAGGAAGATGCTTTGCGAATTGAGTTATCCTAGAAGAATGGTTGGATGACCCACTATCATTATTTTCTTATAATGATTGATAAGGTGCACAAATGGATGAACTCCAAAGTGGTCCTTATGGTGAAATCCCTCATGGGAAGATGCTTTGTGGATTGAGTTATCCTAGAAGAATGGTTGGGGGACCCATGCTTGTATGTGGAATAATGAGATGAATATCAAGGAATTTGTTGTTGAAACTATCCTAGATGCATAGTTCTTGTCATGCCATTTCCGGTGGTATGTAGAACGCCACATAAATCCTCACGGTTAGAGAGTTATGGCCATGAGAAGTTGGAGACCCCAGGTTTGGGTAATGGACCCAAGTTTGTTTGATGGGTAACAATATGAGTTATGATATATTTTTAGACAATACTATTCTATATGGATAGTACATGTTGTTCCATTTCTGGTGGTATGTGTAACGTCACATAACTCCTCACGGTTTGAGAGTTATGGCCTTACGAAATTGGAGGACCCTCACATGTCATCTAGAAGCCCCAAAAGGTCAAAGTAGTCAAAGTGGTTTAAGGGATTTTAAAAGGTAAATAATAAAGTGAAGTGACGAGTGTACTATAATTCAAAGTGAATACAAAATAAATTATTTAAATAATAAATTTAATGGATAAATTAGAAGTGGGTTGACCCTAAAATAAGGAAAGTGGGGCCAAGTGACCTAGAAGATGTTTTTAAGGAAGCTACTTGGAGAGTATAAATAAGAGGCAAGGCTCTCTCATTTTAATAAAACTTGAGAATATTGAATATCTATATGTGTCTAAGATAACCAAGGATATCTAAGATGAAATTCCGAGGAAAGGTGAAGAAAAGAAGGCCGAAATGCAAGGAAGGATAAATTATTTTGATGGTGCTTTCTAAGGTATGTTATTTACAGGTCATCTCACCATTTTCCCTATAAATTGTTTTCTATAATGATTCAGACCGTGAAATTGCTATTCCATTGAGAAAACATACCCAAGTATCTGTGGTAAAAAATTCATCTTGTGGTTCGTTGTATTTTGGGAGTTACACTCCGTGGAAAATAGGGTTTGTGACTAGTCTTGAAACTAGTCAAAAACAGGTGTTTCGGGTAAAAACGTCATAAATTCTTCATAAAAGATAGAAATTTAGTGAGACTAAATGTGTTGGTTAGGGTACAGGCTGTAGTATGTTGTGTAATAGTTTCATGTCAATTCAATGAACATTTTGTGCGGGCCATGCTCTACAAGGTCGCTCTCTAGAATAAGCCAGAATTCAGCAAGGTATGTCATTTTTTCTATAACGCCTTTTTTGAGAGCTTCCAAGTAGTTCCACTTGGAGGAATTTCATAAAACACACCGAAGAACATTGTGTATCAGTTTCATATCTTTATTCATTAGAGGTACAAATTTATGATTATTTCAAGTTGGGGTTGTTGACTAATCCAAAACTAGTCATGGTTGAGACAAGCAGTTGATGAGTTGGAACGTAGATGAGGTGTATAGTTGATGATGTTGGAACATATTGATGAGTAATTTTTTATGATTGTTTGATACATGATTGGTATATACTTGGGACATGGTTGGATGCACTTGTTTATGGTACATGTTGATTATAGGTTGTTTGGCACAGGTTGGTGCATGGTTTATGCACTTGTTTATGTTGACAAATTGATATTTGTTGAGGATTGTTGCCTCATCGCAGTTGGTGATGAGAATGTAATTTGAGTCTTGCATATAGAGCTGGTGTTCTTGTAGATTTGTACTCTATTCAGTTGTTGCTGAAAAAACCTCGGATTGAAGTCCATAATAAAAAGAAAAATTGTACATACATCTTGTGTTCTTTGTGTTCCTTGTGGAGATGATTTGTTGATGATATGTTGCTGATATATGTTGTTGATATGTATTCACATATAACTGATTATAAATGACATCAATAAGTAATGAGCAAATGTTGAATGTTAACTAAGGAGTTTTTGTGTAAGAGGGAAGTTTTGGGAAAAAGATCCCCACACTCATTCACCCCCCCTTCTAAGTGTGGTAGGTGTGTCCAATAGTAAGTGGAAAGTACATCTATACATTCATTCCACTATATCTGTAACAGTTCTGTAAAAATTTTCCCCGCTTTCATTAATCTCCAACACAATTCCAGATGAGCTAAGGACCAACTCATCATCATTTACATCTTCTATATTAATTAATTTTGTTTTGTTAGGATGACATTTTGTTCCCTCGTTGTTGGTTCTTGTAGAACATTAAACATATGTGAATTAGTAGATTGTTTAAAACATGTCATGTAATATTTATAAGTATATTATTAATGAAAATTTAAAAGAAAAATTCATATTGAATAATATTTTTTCATTCAAATGATTCATCCCTTTGCAATTTTTACATCAAGCTTTTACGCTCTTCTGCACTTAGATTAGAAATGATCTTATTGAGATTCCTCACTTTGTGGCCTTGCATGACACACACTAACCAATACATATTAGTTAAAATTACATATAGTTCAACCATATTAATTTTGTATATAATTTACAGAGAACCTACCTTTTTTGTTTTTTCGGATGTGTCATCACTATGTTGACCGAATATTTTCTTATGTGAACTCTTCTCACTCATATTTTTATCAATATACAACCTGTACCATTCAATACAAAAATTATTAAATATATTTTATAAATAAATCACATAATTTTCAGCAAAAAAATAAATAAATTGTTGTAACCGGTGCGCTTTTAAAATACAAAGCATTGGTGCGTTTCTTACATAAAACGCACCAGTGCATTCAATACAAAAAACACACCGAAGAGTTTAATTGCGTTTTAAAAAAATTGTGAATTACAACAATGCGATATATATAGAAGACATCACAACGACTATGGTAGAAAACAAAAACATAGCAACAAAATTAAACATTCATAAAAAAACAATAGAAGAATTACACATTGACGAAAAGAAAAATAAAAAAATTATGTGACAACATTTTCTGTGTTGTTTAGATGAGAAAACATCGATGATATATTTTTTTTATGTACCATATTTTTTAATTAAAAAAAAAATTCTTGGCTTTATCGATGCTCCTTAGACATAAATGCACTGGTGCGTTTCTGTCGAAATGGCCCACCGAAAAATTGGAAAACATTTTTAAAAAGAAAATTTCAAATCGGAAACTATTTAAAAAAAAAAAAGTGAGAGGGTTGATTGCGTTTGGGATCCGATGCAATAAGTGGTCCCTTTGCATCGCATGCCAACCACCTATATATAGAATAACAAACCCATTAGATCTAAAATGACTAAAACGAAAAGCCCTAATTCGAAAGTGATAGAGGGAGTTAAACCCTAGGGTGAAATTTTGCATTCACGTAAGTAAAACAAACAAGGATTTAAGGTAAGTATGATTTTTTTTTTTTTTTTTTTTTTTTTTTTTTTTTTCTGAATTTTAATTAAAATTCAAATAGGAATACAATTTGTAAAATTTTTTATTATCAAAACCAATAGTAAAATTTAAAATTTTTACTATGTAGGGTTTTGAGTGAATCACCATACTCTTCAAATCCCGATTTTCTAAATATTTCTGTTGTTCCAAAATATTCTTCTGCTCCACAGTGCTCCCCGATATTTCTTTCTTCCAAATATGTCTCCTATAAATTTTGGAAAAATAATGAAAATATTGAATTCCTTCTTAATATTTAAAAAACTTTATGAAAAGAGTTTAGAGTGAATCGCCATACCCTACAAATTCTCATATTCTAAATATTACTGTGGTTCCAAATTATTTTGCTCCTCCATAGTGTTCCTCTGTATGTCTCTCTTGCAAGTCTCTCCCCTGCAATTTTTTTCAAAGTAATGAAATAGTGAATATATTTTTAGTATTTAAATGACTTTATGAAATTCGATTCCTGCTCTTTTTTTAATTGTTTAAAAAAAATCACACTTTTTTTAACTTTTTTCGGCACGACAATGCATTTATGTCGGATGCACCAGTGCATATGTATTCTATCTGATGCATCGAAGCATTCATATTACATTACACAACAGTGCATCCATATTATATTACGCACCGATAACATATTATTGATTTTTATTAACAAAATCTCGAAACACAATGTGGTTAATTTTTCAACGCATCAGTGTGTCGAGGAAAAGGTATGAGGAACCTTACTCAAGCATTTTAAGATCTTGTTGGGCTAAGGAAAGATAGTTGGGAATGTTACTCGAGTTTATAGCCTTAAAATAAAATTAAAAACAATAACTTAATCCACATGTATTAAGTATGAGGGACCAAGGCTGGTTTTATATATATTATATGTAAATGTGAAAAATAAATAAAATAAGAAACAAATTACATAAGAGTATGCATGGTTAAGAGATAAGGCAGAAAGCAAAATCTGAACCAAATCATCATAATTCACATGTGAGACTGAAATTAGAAATCTAATTTTTATATTGATTTCATTCTAAGATACAAAGTTGAATTCTCTTTACAAACCCTTGCAAGGGTAGGGACCAAAGTTGGATTTAGAAGCCTCTAATGGGAACCATAAAAAAAGACTCTAACAATAAAAGAAAAACTAAAGCTAAAGATATGGATTAGCTTGCCATAAAATGTTGTCACTTGACTCTGCAAAATATTATTTTATCAATCATGAAATTTAATCCATAAACAAACAAGAACACACAGATTGCCAAAGATAAATCATACACCTTTAAAGACAAGCTGCTAGAAAATATGATTCAGTTTTGAATCCTGCTACCTTCAATAAGACCCCGCTATCATCACGATGGTTAAGCCTTCTAGTTAACTCGGGATGAATGAAGAATCGAAGTATCTCACAAGTACAAAGAAAACCTTATAGAAGAAGTTCTCCTTCTATTCTCTCTTACTCCCTGTCTCTTCATTTCATTGAGCTTTTATTCTTTGCTAATAAGTTATGGTAGTTCAACTACCTTTCTTTTGTTAGGATTAATTAGCCTAACTAATTAGTTGAGACAAATAATTAATAATATATAATTAAGAGTCTATTAAAATAATAACTAAATAGGTGGGACCCTTTGTCACTCCAATTTTCATTTCTTTGATAATCATCAAAACATGAAGTATAATACCCCAAATATTTATTTCAAATATCTTTCTTGTAACTCCCATCCTCATATTAATAATCAAATATTTTAATATCAACAAAATAGAACATGACTATATCCAAAAAATAACATTATATCCATGTTGTCCAAAACTATATCTAAATATGTATTTGTCGTCCAAAATATTGTCATATCAAATAAGAAGATTGTCCTCAAATGAAAATAACATTAATCAACATTAAAAACCATATTTGTTGTGAGAGGCGTTTTGCCTCTTTTCACTGCTGCCCTCTTTATATCCCATTTTTTATTTATTCTGTGCAATAACCTTCAATTGATGGGAACCTTGTGGGTGGACTGCACTGATGACGTGTGAACAATCATCTTTGAGATGGAGATGAGAGGACACATATTCAAAGGAATCTTTGGATGACTTGGAGGGGGTGGCCACTCCTTTTCCTTTATCTATCTCTGGCTTGGGAACATCAATTTTTAGCCTTTTTCCTGCATTAGAGGATTGTAATGGAGAGACAACAAGATCAACTTGGGAATTTGGATTTATTGGCGGTGGAGGAGGGGGTAGTGGTAAAGACATAGTAGGCCAACCATGTTGATGAACTACAGGCTAATGAAAAATTTCTTGCCAACCATCATTGGCATGTGGTTTTGACTGCATAGACACATGGGGGGGACCAGAGAAATTTTGACGTGGCTAGTAAGGAGGCTTCTCAGGTATGGGTTGCAGAATTCCTTGGCCAACTAGATTAAAAAACCCAACTTGGAAAAGATGATTTAGTTTTTGCGGATCATCATCAAAATGTATAAAAAATCGTGGCCTTATATGGCCTCTTTGCCAATTATTTCCTCTACCTCTATTAGCACCTATGCCATTGCTTCCTCTTCTAAAGAAACTCATCCTAAAGAAATATCCCAATCATGTTATGAAAAAATCTTAACAATCCATGCATAAATACTCTACCTAAATAAAATCAAAAGGTTGGCTCTATCATTCACAACAAAATCACATGCAATCCATCTATCAATACTTTTAAACTCAACAATCAGTTTCCATTTGAACAAGGAGTGATAGGGCTATTGGGAATATGGGTGGCTTTGTAATGAGCATAAAATGGTAGCATGGATGGGAAGCGACCAACAAATACTGTTCAAACAAGTGCAGAGGTAAATTCTTTACAAAAACAGAAAATGTATCCATATCCAAATTTCCAACATCAGTCATCATCTAGTCCCTTTCTTTATCTGTTAATCCTTTCTCTTTTTTTCATTCATTTAAAAAAAAATGAAATTCATAGTAATAGAACATGAGATGTTTTAAATGTATTTGGGAAGGCAGTGGGTGTATAATGAGAAGAAAGTGAGATAATGAATGAATGAGACAATTGTTGTTCTATCATATGCAATGATATTTATTGAAAATCGACATTGCCATCATTTGCCAAAACTTTTTATGTTAATAATTCAAATCCAAGACACAACAGTTTTTATAGTGTTCAATGTAAAACCCAATGCAAATCTTAGGACTGCCAAACTTTACCATCTACATTTCCCCCTTTTCCTTTCCTATTAGCAGAGCATTTTATAAGAGATTGTTAACATAATCATTCGAAACAATTAAAACCAGACTACATCAAGCCAACATTGGAGGCTAAGGAAAAAAAACATAAGGGCATTGACCCTTCACTATACAATACTTATATCACAACCCCAATACTTGCTGCATAAATAGATTGGGTTCGAAACCCCATGTGAAACTAGTGCTCATCGTTTGATTTTAACATCATATAAATTCAAAATCGACCAAACCCCCATAGATAAATAACAAACGAGCCAATACTTCATGCATATAACCAATCTTTACCACTGTTGGGTCAATACTATAATGTACACCAAGACCAGAGTTTGAATATACTAATTGCCATATATCAGATAAAAAACCGAGCTTTGGTCAAACATAAGGGTGAAACATTAATAAGGGGTTTGCAAAACCATTTAACTATTTATTTCCACAATATAATTTCTATAGACCTCCTATGATGGCCACAAGGAAAATACTCATGTCTCACATATATTCAAAAATGGTGGAAAGATAATTCAAAAGAGCTGCAAGTTTTCCAAACACTGGATAAAGGGTATGACATTATGCAAAAACCCAGCTGTTCTTTTATTTAAGAGAAAAACCTTTGAATTTTAATTACCAGAGAAGAGTGAAACAAAAAGAACTTGCCATAATTATTTGCTAACAATCATAGAAAAATAAGCAACATTCATTCTACGTGCAAAACAATCACATATTTCAAACAGAATGGAATGTCGAACATTATTCCCAGCTTCAAACATTTAAATGCCAATAAGAAGAAACCTCCTTTAAATGTAATTTTCACAAACATAATACCCACATACATCCATTATAAACTTCATAAAGCAAACACAATATGTACGCAAATCTAAGAGCCAACATCATGATTTTATTCGGAGTAGAGATACAACTCATGAATCGAGAGGTAAGATCCAACATACCTATAAGGAGAATGCCATAAAACCAACAAGAACCACTATTCTTCCCAAGGCTAAGAAAAATGGAGGCAACACCAGCCAAATCAACCAACACAAACACAAACAAAGTGAAGGCGACGACCTAGAGGTAGGGTAAGAGTGACGTGCATTGATTGCACGTCATTTCCCACATTAATTTCCATCAAACACAACCAAGTCCGAGCGCACCCAAACTTCCAACATATAGTCCACTATGTTTGCCACATAAAATTTCAATCCAAAATCGAATTGGCCTCCCCACGTTAATCTCATAAGTCTTATGTGTATATTCAACACTTAGCACCAAAACATGTCATGTCCCACAATCCTTTCCAGTGAAGGATTTCCATTTCATAAAACTTATCAATTGACCACAATAATAACAAGTATACCATAAGTGAAATACAACATAACTACATGTGGCTCATGCTTGAAGTTTGAACAACATGTCAAAATATATGTGTAGCAAGAATAAACCAAGATGCTTATTAAAACAAACATTTCCTCCTTTCTTTTCTTTAAATTAAATTGCCAACACATTCATACTTCATCCATTTTCACATGGAAAGTGGCTCGAGTTTATGGGTTTATTCTCAAACTGTAGAATCATTTTTGCAAGGTAGTCATGAGCGAAATCAAAGAAGTTTCTTTCATCATTATTCACATAAAGGGGTCCCACCTATTTAGTATATTATTAAATATATATAAGTAATAAGGCATTGCAACCCATTTTCACGCAGGGATTCTATGTTGCACTTTTGGGCATCAACACAGTTCTTTTTATTAATATGTGCACCAGTGCATTTGTGGTTTATGAGTGGAATAGAATGATTTTAAAGTTATTTGAACTTTTATTTGCACACAAAATAGTATATTCATCTCAAATTATCTTTTAGGATGAATTCACATGACTTACAATACTTCAGTGTACATTTTACGTTTTATGTAACCTTTTTTCTTAAAAAATGGTTTCAAAACTATATTCAAACTCAGATTGTGGTATGTTCCTCAAAATTTATTTTAGATATGTAGAAAAATATTTATTGCTAATTTTGTTGAAATGCAGGGAGAAAACCTTATAATATGATCAAATGGCCATTCTTCAAATTCCATCTCGTTCCATATTTCTCAAAGTCCATCGCGGAGTTCTCCCTTTCCATTTCCAGTAAGTTTAACTTATTTTATTTATGTTTTGATTATCTAATTGAATTTTTTTATCCATGTTAATCTGAAAAAAAAATGTATCCAAATTTGCAGGATCCTAATTCATAATCGAGTTCAGATGCAGAAAACATTCTAGTACCAGTTCAAAAATGTCGGAAGGTCTTATCCGGAGAAACATACCGCAAGCAGTTGGTAGATGAAAATGGATAACTGCTTTACCCTGCTAATTGTGACATTCCATATTCCAGCTGCAATCCTAAGTCGACGATGGTAATAATTATTTGGTATAATGTAATTTGAACAAACAAATTATTGCATTGTGCTTACTAATATCATCTATGTACTAATGTTCAATATTTTTGAAATTAGGATTATGATGATGAGCGACCTACCTACCATCTTCCATTGCATCCCACAACAATGTCAACCTGATAGAAGGCTACAATGAGAGCACAAATCGAAGAGGAATCGTACCAAGAATGATTGAATCAACCACCTATTCAATTCCCACTACGTATAGATTCACCAATTAGGAATGACTACAACAATAGTAGTTCTTCAGAAGTTGACAATGGAGACAATAAAAAGAGGTTGGTATGGATGATTACTTACATGATATGATTGACATGGAGACATGGTTTTTAGACACATTCTAGAACGATGAGCTAACGGATGATGCTCATATTAGTGATACCATTTTCGAAAGCATGAAATCTGCTTCCACTACCCCTCTCTTTGGACCTAGTGCCCGGTCAAAGTCTACCCAACTTGGGACACAATGTTACTGTACAATCTGAAAGCAAAGTTTGGCATGTAAGCCACATGTTTCTCGACAATATTGAGGTAATTGACCAACAAGGGCCTTATATTAATTTTGAGAAATCTTGTCACACAATCAACATTAGAAATGGTTGTTTTTATAAACGTTAAATGACCTTGTACATTTCTATTTCCCACTAACTGCAGGTTATTGAAAGATAAGGTTCTTCCTAGTGATAATGTTTGTCAAATTTAAGTGACTTATCGTTTGTCAAATTTATACACATTAACTATTCACATTGAAGTTCATAATGTATATTTTCATGATCTCATATGTACTATATGTTGGTTTGATTTCATGAATACATCAACGAATTCAGAAATTGATGCCATCAATAAATTCATTCTTTACAATTCGGAGGTAACACAATCGTGGGTCACATTCTACGAACATAATTCTCCCCTCTCCTAGATAGCCCAGTGATAAAATGAATATCCTCCTCAATGGGATGGTACCACTGATGAGGACCGACTCTGAATTCCTGCTGATGGGCATCCCATTGATGGATCAGCTGTGCAATAAAGGAAAAATTCCCCTTTCAGGGATGTAGCCTCCTTTTAGTACTTGAGGAGGCCTACATTCCTCAAGAGGAGCCATGTAGCTGCAGTAATAGGCTGAGGGTACAAATCCCTCTCTCTCTCTCTCTGGCCTCCCACTCCTGAACCATATTGTATTGGTCAACTCTCAGTTTATTTTCCTCCATGCGCTAGCATATCTGGATAATTAACATATAAATTACATCAACATCATACATAAAAACATAACTTTTTTTAGTAAATGAAAATTTTATTTCAAAATATGCAAACATAATGTTTTTTTAAAAAGAAAAAATTTAACCTTCGGTGCGCCTACAAAACAGTAAAGCACTTCCCATGGTGTGCACACATATCTTACGCACTGCATGCACAATGTAATTTATTTTGGGGAGTGCGTAGTAATTTTCAATGCGTCGGTGCGCCCCATTGTATACAACGCATCGCGAAAGCACGATGCCTCTTTAAAGCTGTGTGTCTCACCCCGATGCATTCCATTCATCATGATGCACCAATTGAAAAACACAAAGATGTCCACGGTGCATATTTTATTGTGTACGCAATGGTGTGTTCACTATAAATGATACATTGATTGAACACCTATCTCTTTTCAACGGTGCGTATATTATTATGAACTCACTGGTGCGTTCACTATAAATAATGCATCGTTTAATGGAAACTATATATTTTTGATGGTGTGTCATTATTATGAATGCATCGGTGTGTTTCGTATTACGACACACCGATGAAAACGAACTATAGATTTTCGATGCACCCTATAAAATTTACATGGTGCATCGTGCACAATTTTTTTTTGAAAAACATTGAAAATTTTACTCAATTTCACAATTTAATCCGGTAAAAATTCAATGTATAAAGAAATAAAGAATTTACCTGGACATTTTATTGTCGAGAAGGCATGGTTGGGATGTAGTGAAAAAAACCAAATTTACCCACCGTATGGAAAAATTGGAATCCCATGAATTGAGCACCGAATAGAAACAAGGCAAGCAACGAAAGTATCGACGATAGTGTTCTTCCATTGGGAAAAGGTGGCATCGGTGCTTGAAATCTTCTCTGCACTGGAAATGGTAAAAATGGTTTTTTACTGCTGTTTTTATTTATTTATTTATTTACCCATGTTCCGGTGTGCTCGCTTTAAGCGCACCAATGTGCACCACTATAAACAATGCACCATTATTTTTTTTAAAAACTCTGTGATGGTGCATTGGTACGCCCAAGGGGCAATGATGCACCATTATGAATTTTTAAAAGGAAAAACTCAATGACGGTGCACCTGTTTGTTGTGCACTAGTGTGCCCATGTAGTGCATACCAGTGCTCGTGAGCTTCTTTTATATGATGCACACCATTGTTTTCTATTTTTTTAAATAAATTTGCAACGATGCACCATTGTCTATTAGCACTGGTGCATTGAGTTCTGGTGGCACACTGGTGCAGTATAGACTTATAAATGCATCGTTAAAAAAACTTCTACTAAAACATCCACCCTCACACCTCCGCTAGTGACCTCCACTACAGACATATTTTTTGGGCTATTTTTATAGGGGCTTTCACAAAAACCTCTACTATAAGGTCTTTTCCTTGTAATGTCTTGTTCAATAACTTGTAGGTCATCATTCCTAGTCATGTGCATAAAGAGGCAAACAATCTCATAGATAGAATGGATAATGGAGGTATTAGACCCACTAATGGTGGTGTTGAGCTAACTTGAAACATCATGGACAATAGTGAGTTGTTGTGAGAATGAAAACAAATTGCTACATTGGACTTACCTACCTTCCTAGTAGAGAACACCATGCTTGAAGCCCTAAATAGTGTGATACAAGGGATAGTTGGAAACAAAATCATTGTCACTAATGACATGTGGGGGGTGACATTTGGAGATAGTACCATATCACTAGAGTGTAGTACTAATATTATACCTCAGTAAGATAATGAGTAAACAATGGCTTTGGGTTTCAAACCTCTAAGCATTCACAAATTCATCGCTCCACATATCTAGATCTATTTGCATCATATTTTCATAATGACAAGCTCTCAGGAAATCATGTCTCGAGCAAACCCTAGTATTATTTTGCATCATGGATTGAGCTAGCTTCTTGAGGTTAAATACGATCCCTTTTTTTACATAAGGGCGCATCTCAGGAATTGGGTAAAGGACTCCTTTTCATTCGATCTCATTTTGTTATGTTTTTTCTCATTTCCCTTTAGTTTGGTGTCTCTTTTTCATGACTTTTAGTTTTCTCCATTGGGTTTTGGTTGTTGTTGGGATCACTCCGGTCATTGGTTCAAGATTTTTACCCATCACTAAATTGTGGAATACTCCTCACATATTTATGGATGGGTGTATCCCTATCCTCATCTGGGAAATCATGAAGCTTCAAGAGGAGAGGAAAAAGGATGGTTCTAGACCACTCTCCAAGATAAGAGTCATGAGAGTTGCAATCCCAAGGGCCACTCAAGAAAATAAGGGTCTCCTCAGTCTTTGACAAAGGTCATGATAGTGATGAGAACATTGAATTTATGGCCTTTGGGAAAGGCATCCCTCCCCACTTACAAGTGTTCAATAAGCACTTGCATTCAACCTTCAAGCACACTCACTCGAATGAAGCCTATAGGAAGTTAGCTAAGTTAGACGAGGAGGCATGGTTAGAGGACAACAACAAGAGGCAAGGACTCATTCCTCCATTTGATTTTTCTTTGAAGGATCCTACAAACACTCGTGACAGGTGCACCCCCTTCAAGTGCATTCTAGGAAGGTCAATAATATGGAAGATAAAATTGAAATTGATCTTTTTCATTAATCTAAAAAACAAAAACAAAAACTACTACTTAATACTTTAAGAAAAAATAAAAATAAAATTATCTTGTAAATTATAAAAGAGAAAAGACCTTGGGATGATTTAGCTTTTATCGTGTAATTCAACTAACTCATCTCAACGTCAAGCAATGGTATATCAATAAATGGCATCAATAGATTGTAAAACAAAAAATTAATTACAAAATTGATGAAGAACATCCACACAAGAAAAAAGAAAAAAAAACATAAGTATGCAATCCCATCTATGTTTTTTTATCCTTCTTGAAATAATAACCTTAATAGAAAACATATATCCTTGGAAACAAAATAATGTTTCCCTTAAAAAATATCCCAAGGTCCTTTCTCCTTTATAAATGTTTTACAAGCTATTGATTTGATTGATTGAAATACCATTGCTCGAAGTTGACACGAGTTAGTTGAAAAAGAGAAGTCCATCCTCAAATTGCGTTCCTTTAATAGGAACTTGGTACAATAAGTGAGAGATTTAAGAGATGCATAAGATCAATTAATGGATCTTATTATTTCAATAAATATTTTTAGTTTTGTTGGTGTTGTTCATAAAAAAATATATATCTAGTTTTGTTGTTGGTGTTCATAAAAAAAAATATCATGAAAATGTTGATGATTGGATCTTACATTTTAATAAATTGAAAAAAAGTTGGCTTTTATTATTCAAAAGTTTATGAATGAATTAAACGATAAAGAAGAGGTATTTGATGTCTCGTAAAAACATATTAGTTTTTTTTAATACGACATCTTCTCTTACATTATTTGGTTATTTATGAGTAGTCTTCTCTTGAGTTCGATAAGTATATTAAAAGGTTTGATTGCAAATTACTTCATTAAATGAGTTATACTAGTAGTGGCCATGGTCAACATGGACAAGGTATTGCTATTCTCATTGATCTTAAGATGAGACTAGTAAAAGAAAACCTTGGATATTTGAGACTCAATCACCATATGTAAGTTTGTCTTGATCCTTCTTATAATATTTTGTAGGAATGAGATCCTACACCATTCGTTAGATCATCTAATGATTTATCTACATAAATTTAATCTTCGTTAGATCATCTAATGATTTATATACATTAAAAATTGAATCTCACTTAAATTCATAGGAACCACATCATGCACCCTCGATTCAATTATCATTAGTTATTTTTCCATCAACATCTCAATGATATTGACACTCTAAATATCATTAAAATTGAGGAAATTATTGCACTTCATCCAGGTATCGAACCTCCTAATCATATGCGAACCATTTTTATAAATCTTCGGTGAAGAGTCATAAAAGGAAAAATATTGGCTCGATAGGCTACTAGAGCCTATTGTGGTTGGATTGATGATTGGTCATGATGCACTTTGAACACTCGTTTGAGGACATTTTATCAATTTATTCCATTGATTCGAAAGTGGTACAATCTTCATCACTCTCACTGTTTGATCAACTGTAGCAACATACTCCAATATATAGTTTTTTATGGCAACCTTGTATGTTTCTTCTGTTTGGTATGTGTGCACATTATAATGGGGAGGTCATATTGTTGCATGTCATCTCAAGCACTTTATTGAGATTTTTTATCCCCTTGTTTAATAATTGTGTGGTTAAATCTCTTTATCTTAGTTTGCATGATGGGATCACACTTATTGATCTTTGACACTTGCATGTAGCTTCGTCAGATCTCTTTAACCTACAATGTGCACTTTTCCATCTCATATATAATTTTTAGATTGTTCTTTTACAACACTGCAATAATTGATTCCTTGTTCTTGATCACTTATGTCTATGCTAATTTATTGAAGCCCTTTCCATCGGCTCTAAAGAGGTTCATGTGAATCATTTTTCATTTTCCAGAGGCTATATTTATGAAGGACTCTCTACTATGATTTTACTTGCACCTCATCATGGCCATGTTAATGTTCTCAACATTATTGAATTTTGTATCTTGACCCAACTAAACAATGGGTGTGGGGGGTCTTTATAATATTTATTTGGCCAAATTATTTTTTACTATGTCTTTCCCAAGTGAAAATTGAGGGGAATGTTGTGATGTCTTTTTAATTCGTCAAATATCATTTATGTCAACTTCTCTTATTTAGGTTAGAGAGTTCATCTTAAGGACTGATGTTGAGATTTGTTTTTCACTTGGTTAAATATCATTTATGCAAACATTATTTATTTGTGTCCTTGTTGATGTGTTTTCCTGGAACCCATCAACTAGGTCATTGAGGTGCATATTTGAACCTATTTCTCTTTCAAATGGAGACAAAAATTTACAAATTTTGAAAGTGCCAAATAACCTTCACCTATTGATCATGAAGACCCAACAAGTTTTAAGAATTCATAATGAGTTTCAGTATTGCATTTCTTCTTCACGCAAGACCAACAAGGATGATTTCTTTTTTGAACAAAAGAAAGCTAGAAGAAAAGAAAAGGATACTAAAAAGAAGGAAATTGCTTGTGTTTATTGTCTCATTGATTTTTTCAATCTTCCCCATCTTCCACAACTCCCCAACACTTAGTATTTTTCATGATTTCATAGTCCAAGTATTTTCTACAATCTATTTCCATACTTTCCATACTTGGTCCATTTCTATTTTTCATTTATTCCATTTCTATTTTTCATTTCATTTCCATTTTTTTCTCCCCGCATTGGCTACTTTTTACTTCACTCAACACCTTCACACTTAGTCATTTTTATAACTAACTTGTATTGTGGGGAGATTCCTCCTCTCATATGTTTTCACATCTCCTATTTCTTCGCACATTCCAAACACTCAGTTATTTTCTCATTTCTTTTCATAAGTTTTATTCCTCTCACCCCTCCTTTGGCACATTGGAACACATATAAATGAAGTGGATCTATCCCTGGGTGACACTTGGATGGTATGGATTGGACACAAATGGCTAGGCAATGACTTGGCATGATGACTAGCTGGTGAGGTGGCAACTAAAAGTTACACTATTCACAAGCCACACAAGGTTCCATGGCTCTCTCTACTTCACACACAAACATTATGGGGATTTCATTTGATTATAAACATTTTATGAGAACCCTCCCATAATTTTCATGGGATAAATAAGGAAGAATTGCAAATCAAGGGCCAAGTATTCACAGGGAGAATAGATCAACGATTGTTGAGTGCCTATCTTTCGAAGGCCATAACTTTTGATCCCGATGTCCAAATTGAGCAAATGAGACCTCATTGGAAATCTATAGATATGAAGAATACCTTGGAAATGGTTCCCATGCCTGAAAATATAGTTATAATTCCCTAAAAAGTAAAATACAGTCATGACTATTTCTGGCTTAACATCGATTGATTTTTGAAAAATGGCTTATTAAAAGGAATTTATGAAATTATAAAGTGGGCTACGGATAGGGGAATGAATATATAAGTTCATATGTAACAAGGGAACTAATATTCCATTGCACAAATGGGAAAAAAACTTGATGGTAAAGCAATTCCAAAAAGATGAAGATAATATTATAAAATAAGATGAGATATTTTTCACCCCTGGTGAAGCAGAACATAAAAATCTCTTTGTTAAAGGAGTATATCAAAGAGTGGATCAAGGGTTCATTGAAACATATAACTAATACAAGAAGCAATTGAACAAAAAATAATGAAGCTCCAATTATATATACATGAAGTCTCAACAAAGAGAGGGGGACTAAGATCCATCCATCCATCATTCCACTTTCATTTTTATGAGCACATTTTATTTTCAAAGAATTTCCCTTATTTCTTCCCAATCTATGATCATCCAATTTTATTGGTTTATTGTTTACTGGTAAAGTTGATCCCTAATTTATTTTCTCCTTTTCTTCTAGGCCTACTATTTTATGGGAGCCCCATCCAAGTCCATTTGTACAAATGCATTCCTTTTATCATTTAAGTATCAAGAATATTGTGTTATGCAATAGGCACACATTTTATTTGAACTCGAACAATCTATTGTAAGAATATTTTAAAGACTCTCGTAGAGAGCTATTCCAGGAGTTCATAAATTTTGTGATCATTGAATTTTATATAAGCATGAGGTATCGAGTATGTTTCTCATATGGATAATATGATATTAAATGAATGAAATCATTCAAATCCCTCTGTTTTGGATCACCAATATATTTTCTGTCTTGTGAGTCTTGCTTCAAATATTTTTCCTCATCGCTTAAATGAATAGATGTAGCTACCCAGTGTATTGAAATCATGGTTATTTTTATGTTGTAATCTTTCTAGTTTTTTTACCACCTGGTCGACTTACAGGTGTAGATTTTATGAATGTTAAATTTATTATTTAAATAGATTTATTGAAAATATTAGTGAGAAAGAGGAGTACCACCTCTATAAAAATGAAGAGAGGATATTAATAACTCTTTATAAGAATACCCTATGAGGTTGACTCTTGTCCCTAGCAAGAAAATAGATCAACGGTCCCTAAGTCAATTTTAAGGTGCATGCTAAAATATGTTGGTGAATCTTGACTTAGTAGGTATTAATTACCTTAATGGTTATGTCATTAATGTGGTGGTTAGAAGGTGGTCTCAGTGGTCCCTTATTATGATGGTGCTTAGAAGGTGTCCTAGTGAATTGTAATTAATGTGGTAGTTATCCTGGAGCTAATCACTATTTACAAGTTCCTTGATCTCCACTATAATCACCTAGAATGTATGTGATGCAATCATGCAATGAAAAAAATCTTGTAAGAGTGAAGATTTCTCCCCTTGAGGATTTATGCATAATGCATTTGGTGCCTCTCTTTTATGTGATGTGTAATATATATTGTGTTTTCTAACTTTGTGTGTGTGTGTGTGTTTCCATCCTTGAGGATTACTCAAGTGGTTTGAATTTCCATGTTGAATCCATATTAGCCAAGGAGGTCACAAGGTGGAATCCATCTGGGTTCCTCAAGGTTATATGTACATGTTTTACACTGGTGACATTTATTGTGATTTCCATTCACAAAATATGAGGAAGCACTTGAAGGGTTTTCTTGGGGAAAACCTCATGGGGAAACCTAAGGATGCTTCCCCACATTCATTACATCCCTAGTAAAATTATCTACGTAGATTAGTGAAATGTGGGGAAACCCAAGGGATTCTTCCCCATATTCATGGATGGCATCCTTAGTAAACTCGTCATCATATACTAGTGAACCTCACCCAAGGGGGTTCAAGCCTGACACCTACTGGCACAAAACTATCCAAATGCCTAGTAACATTGGTGATAATCAGTTGAGCTATTCCCTTGGGTTACACACACACATACACATCGATTTTTATATTTCTAGCCTCTTACTAAAATGGTCGAGCTTCCAATAAAGAGAATCAAGTAATGCTTCCAATTCACTAATCAACTGATTGGAACTACAACAAGGAAAGTTGTTGATGCTTTAATTTGAAATTTGAAGACCCTACAAAAGCATCTAGAAACAACAATAGCCTTTTTGTGGAAGATCGAAATTTCTCTCTTTTCAATAAAGAGCCAAAACCACTAGTAATATAGAACCATTATATTAGATTGAGGCCATTGTCAACAATTCAAAGATTTTTTTACCTTGTGGAGAAAGGAAAGGCTTACAAACAACAACCCTAAAGCATAAACTTAAATTGCTTTTCACTAGTAAATATAATGTTTTTCCTCATTATGATGCCTTTTTTATTTTTATCTTTGACTCTCTTTTTTTCCAAGAAAAAAAGTATATTTGATATTTCAAGAAGAAAACAAAACATAAATAGAAAGGTGCCATTCCAACACTCCCGAGAATAAGGTCTATCTCCTTCTTCAATACTATAATATTAAAAATATCTAAAAGACCTACTTATACATTTATCCAAAATGATTTTGGCATCAATTGCTAAAGCAATAAATTATGACTAAGAGTTAATGAACTCTACTATAAATTTCTAAAAACATCACTATTTTTCAAAACTAGACAAATTTTCCACTTTTCCATAGTCCTTTGGTACAAGGTCAACACTGCTTCAAGAAAAAAATCTTCTTCCAATGTTTTTGTTAAGACCGACTATCCTTCTTAAAGGGGTAGAGCTTCCTTAAATAGTTTATCAACCTTCCCATTTAGTTCTTTGAAGACATGTTGGAAAGTGACAAGAACAAACATATATCTTACCTGTCTTATCTTTGACATCTTAGGATATTTATACAATTATGAGTTAGTTAAGATCAACTTGGTCTAATGTGTCTTTAGGTAAAGTGGGTTTCTTTAATGTGCATTTGTAGTTTTCAAATCTCTCGGTCATGATTATGTTCTAAACATAAAGTGATATGATGATTCATCTTCTCCTTGATACTAATAGCACTTGATTTGTAGTTTAACACTTAATTGGTCCATGATCTCTATTTAAATAACATGAAGGATCATTTGTTAAGGATTGTTTGTGAGAAACTCATATGAAAATTATTTTCCTTTTGCATTAATATATTGCCTCAAGTGGTCACGTTGGTTGGGGCACTGGATTGTTCCCCTAATTGAGGGTTTTAACCATGTAATGCATTCATGTACTGATCTTTGATTTGTATGTGTGAGTGGTTGTCTTAAGAATTCGACCTATGTGGAAATACCATGTTTATCAAACATGGTATCAAAGAACTTTGGAAGACACACTTATGTTTTTTATTGAGATCCTAAACACATGTCACTACATTCATCAAATGGATTTTGGATTATGTTTTTTATCATCATTTTGGGTTGAGAGGACCGTTCCAATGCATTTGGAGAATTTTTTTTTCAGTTGGAAACCTTTTTTTTCACCTAAAAAAGTTTATGTTTGCCCAAGATACAACCATTTATATCAGACCTAGAGGTTTATAATTCCATTTCATTTTTTAAATATCTATTTAATTCCATTTTAATATTTCATTTTGGTTTTTTATTTTTTAATCTTTATTTGCTCTCTTTCCTATCTACATATGATGTTTTCCCCACACCTTGTGTGACCTTGGAAAATTAGAAAAAGAGTAGAAATTGTTTTCTTTTATATGTATTCTCTTTGCCCCATGCCTTGTGTAATCTTGAAAAATAAAAAAAACATTAGTCAATTTCAAGGCTTTAGAGAACAATTCTTTTGAGAAAGGAAAGTGCATAAAAATATGATATATTGATTCTTCATTTAGTTTTCATAGAATACAACTACCTAGAGCTTAGCATGTCCTCTTTTTGCAACTACCAAGATAGAACTTTATTAGATAAATCTAACCATAAAAATATCATTGTCTTTAGAGGGAATTTCAACTTCCAAATGGACTTCCACCACCATATCTTTTCTCCTACTTCTTCACCTTCCATCCTGACCTCATATCCCAATTTTTTTGTATACATTCTTGAAGCTTTATTCTTTGACTATATAATAACGTCATATCTATATTTAATTATGATATCACTGCACTTCATCTTAAAGATACACTGCTTCCACTCCTCTCCAAGTTCCCCTTGAATATCTAACTATAAATTTGTTTTCCATCCTTGGTTCCATATAGAACTATTACCTTGATTTGTTGCATTGTAAATACTATATATCTCTAGATTACATAGAATTTGCATTAAAGGTCTAGATAGTCTAAAATTTCTTGTACATCCCATCTAGGGATCTTACCTTGTCTTCACTTTATTTACTCTTCCCGTATTCCACACCAAACACTTCCCAATCAATAAAAATTATTTCACCTAATCCTTCCAGATAACATAGGCTCCTCCAACAATATTTCTAATTCATTCCTCAATTATCCTTGAGGCTAAATATTTTGCGTTCATAATTTCTCCCCAAATACCTTCATTTTCCAACACTCTCCACATGCTTTTAGCACCCATAATATGGCCAAACACATGTGTATTTTTCAAGCTCCATACTCTAGATTCTTTTGGCTTCGCAAGCTTTTTCCATTTTATCAAAGAAATACCTTCATTTTCTCTTTTACCCATACACAAGAAGTTGAAACATTTTTTCCTTATTCGAATGTGGGCTAGAGATAGACAATAAACTAAAATCCCCTCGAACGCTAATTTAAATAAAGTCAACTTGCCCCTCTATATAACACCAACTTGTCACCCTCCCTTCTATCTTTTCATAGGGCCAATAATAATCTTTAATTCTATAATCATTTGGTTTTAAGAAAAAAATGAGATATTTTAGTCCAATTTCAAAGGGGATCGAAGTAAAGGACAACACCTCAAAACTTTGTCTTTCTTTTTCTTCCCCAAATCCATTGAATAGAGTTGAGGACTTATGGGTATTCACCTCCATCATTGTATATTTACAATAAAGTTCCATAGTTTCCTTAAGCTTTATTGTTTCTCTTATTGATCCCAATCCAAACAAAATAACATCATATACAAATAATAAATGAGATAATGATAAAGAGTTTACCATGTTTATTCCCTTGATCATCCAACTTACCATTCTACTTAATCATTGAACAACCACAAAAAATATAAAGGGAGACATCGAGCATCCTTGCCTTAGTCTCCTAGTAGCAAAGAAAAATCTAGAAGCTAAACCATTTATCATCATTACAAATGAAGCTAAAGAAAGGAACCCCATTATCTAGTCAATCAATTTTATTCCCATTCCTATTTGAAATAAAATTAATTTGAGATATAGCTAACTAACTTTTTCATATGCCTTAACGAAATCCAATTTTATCACCATAGCTAGATATTTTTTAACCTTTATTGTATGAAAACATTCTTGTGTTGTGCCCAATACCTCATGGATTTTCCTATTTTGAAGAAAGTCAAACTACCCTTCCTAGATGAAATAAAAAAAAATACCTTTTAATCTATTGACCAAGATATTTGTTATAATTTTATACACTGATTTACATAAAGAAATGGGCTTATAGTCTTCAAAATATTATGGATCATAATTTTCTAGAGTCAAAACTATGGATATAACATTCAAAATCCACAATACTTTTCCTAATTCTCTAGACTCCTCAATAACTCTCAGGAAATCTTCTTCAAGAAATCATAGAACCCAACATAAGATTTTGTTATCCATCCATCCAAACCTATACTCTTTTCTTTTTTGAAAGAATACATGACTGCTTTTAGTTACTATAAAGTTACTTATGTTTCTAAATCCTCATTTTGCTATTCATCAATCATCCTTGGGAAAAAGGAAGCAACTTTTAGTATCTTAGCTATGTTGGATATAGGAGGTTCTTCAAATAATTGTTTAAAATGATAAACTCCTTCCTCTGCTATTTTCATAAATGCTCTTACCTTATATCCATTCTTTTCTTGATCTCTTGAATAATATTTATATTCTTTCTACGTTTTGCATAATTCTATAAGAACTTAGTGTTTTCAACTCCCCTTTCCAGTTATATGGCCCCGATTTAACCACCTAATCCATTTAAATTCAATCTTACTTGGATCAAGGAAGAATGTTTCAAACATTTCGTTAATTAGAATTGGAATAAATTTGATCAAAATTTAGGTGAAGCGACTATGTGCAAACAATAAAAAAAAATATTGTGCATGAATGGGAAAAAAAATTCCTTAAAGACCAAAAGGAGTTAAGAGAGACAAAAGAACATTCCAAGGCATTGTTTTATAAGAATGAAGGAGGTATATTCACAAAAGAAGAAAAAATATAGTTAAATAAGTTAAAAGGAGTTAAAAGGAAATTGTTGGAAATAAAAGAAGCATAGTGGAGATTGAATGCTCTTCCTTTTCGATTTGAAGTAAAGTGGGTAGGTGATGCAACCTTCCTCCTTATACTACGCATGATTTTAATCACTTTGTTTCCTCCATTATCTTCTCTACTATTAAATATATCTAAATACTTATAAATCCCATCCTTACCACTTATATAGTTCCTCCATGTTGGAACCAACTAGGAGGATCCACATCATTTTCAAACATCTAGGAGAAGTAATCAAGCAAAGGGTCCTTCCTAGCCCCCCCTCCAAACTTCCCTACCTTCACTGGTAATCTTAAATCACCACCCAAAACAATATTTTACTTTCTAATCTTGCCCAAGTTTTTGAAATTGTCCCAAAAGGACTTTCTTATGCATTGTTTCTGTATAAATTGAAAATCGAGAACACCTTTTTCACTTCCTTTGAACGAAGATCAATTTGAAAATTTGCATTTAGAAATGAAAAGTTAATAAGTTCCATAGTTTCCTTCCAAACTATTACAATTCCTCTCAACCTAACCTATATATCTAAAGAACAAAATGACCATTCTTTATGACAAGAGGATAAAATAGCTTTTGTTTGGATTCTTCACACACATTTTCTTGAAACATTATGACATGTGGTTTATAGTTGGAGAAAAACATTTTTAGGGTTAAATTATTATGGGCACTCTCCATCCCTCTCACATTCAAAGATAATATTATCATGGGGTAAGTCTCATAGAGGTGCTTCATTTTATAAGGCCACACTTAATGGTCATTTGCTCGACTTATTTGACCTCTCTTTTAGCTTTCTTATTTGCTTGACTTATTTGACCAACTATAGAAGAAGCATCTGGTTCTAATATCATACCTTCTTCTATCCCTATATTTTGTCTGTGATAATTATCTTCCCATGGTCTAAGTTTATATCTAGTTTGGTTCCTCCCTTCCAACCCTAGATTAATTTCTTCCATCTCTCGTTTTACATTACTCCCCAGTGGAATCACCTTTGAATTTTGATTCCTTGTTTTTATTTGGGAAAATATTTAAGATCTCTCCCTAATACATTAGGGTTACTAAATTATTCCGTCTTCTCTCTACCTCCAATTTTTTTAATCCCCAGATGAACTCAATACTTGGAAATTCTTTATCTTACTTTCTATTGATATTTTTACTTTTGAAGAAAATTGAGAACCAAAAGAAGGGGAATTATAACTCTTACCCTTTTATAATGGATGATTGGAATATTAAGTCTTGATTCTATTGTTGCATATCCCATCTTCCCCTCATCACAATTGTAACTTGAACTTTTCTTTGCTTCTTCTATTTTTTTTTTTAATCTATCCAAGTCGGCACCATTTTTCCTTTCTTTCTATATTAGAATTAACCTCTTTTATTTCATCTCTTCTTTCCATGTTATGCACTTGAGTCCCCGATGGAGTCCTTTCTCTTTCCTTCCAGATCCAGTTCATTCCTAAACTTAGAAAATATTTTCACACATGATCAGTATTATGGCACTTCAAACATCTAAATGACGACTTTTGGTAATCCAAAGTTTGGATAAATTTCCATTTACTCCATTTTATCCCCATTTCTTCCACACACCTTTCCAGAGTTTAATTTCCACAATTATTTTGATTACCTTCCTATTTATTAATGAATTAAAGTTAGCCTCCAAGTCTATGAACTTATCCAACCCATCCCCTAAATCATTAAATGTAATTTTATTTCATAATTCCAACAACAAGACATACAAATTTACCCAAATTGAGTGAATAAACACAACATCCTTCCAAGGATCGAACCCCAGTCTCCATTTTCTTAGATCAAGCAAGGAAATCCCCCATAAAAACCTCTAGGTAAGGATTCTTCCTACATCTACTTTCTATCAAAACTCAAATGTGAGCCATCCTCTAATGAGTATATGAAACTTTGGATGGTATCCTAAAGTCCCTAACCAAGATCTTTCCATCCATAAAATCAATGAATCTTTCACGACCTTCTTCCCCATGTAACACCCAGCTAGGGCTCTCTCAATTAAGATTTAAATATCCTCCATTTCTNAAAAAAACTTATTTATCCCTTCATGATATGATATATTTTCTTCTTCTTTTACTCTTTGATAAGCTCTAGTTAGTTGGGATTCTTTTCCTTCCAATTTCTTTATCACCTCGGCTTGCTAATTCTACCTGAGATAAGGTTCCACAATGAAATATGGGAACGAATCCTTGATTAAATGGAATCCATTTCCAATTATTATATGCCTTCCATTCTTCATCATTCTAATTTAGGGTTTATTTCCCACCTACCTAAAACAAAATGTCCTCCCCTCCTCGAGCCAATCAACATTTACTCCCTTACTAACATCTATTCCTACATTCGTTGTTTGAATATTGGATTATAACTACCTAAAATCACCAACAATATTTTCACCTAGTTCATATTTGAGGTTTCGTATCTCTAAATCATTTGATTTGTTCTCCAAAAAAGTTGAACCGACCAATGCACTAAGTGGGTCTATTTCCCCCATTTTACATTTGTTAATTTCTTTGTTAAAGACCTTAAAAACTTTACATATCTCTAGTAATTCATCCTTAGAGCTGAAAATAGACTTCAAAATTTCCTTCTCCCCATTCTCTATATAGTCTACTACCTCCTCCTCCATGACCTTGGGTCATTCATCATCTATATTTGGCTCTTATGTTTGTAGTTGCATTTTTTATTCCACAAGTGTTTTAGCATTCTAAGTTGGACTCTCAAATGATTTTTTGTTTCAAATTACTTTCATTTGATTAACATATTAGTCGTTCTTTAATGGCATCCTCTCACCCCTAGTTATAATGATAAATAAAGACCTATTTGAAGGGATACTAACCAAAGAATGTTGCAATTGTAGTTGTCTCTAATATAGAACAATAGATTTAGTTGTTAAAGGCACATAGTGTGAGTAAGAATTGAATTATGGTAAAACAAAAAAATGGTGTAGGTAAAATGGCTTGTTAAGAGATGTTGACTCGTAAACTCGCCACTAGTAACAAAGCTTGCAAATAGTTGCAAGGCATATTAAATTTTTTATTATTTAAATATAACTACTAGGTGGGACCCTCTAAGGAGAAAATAAAAAACGTTTAATTTCAATTATTCCTAAGATGAAAACATTTCTAATTTGCTGAGAAAATATATAATCATTTGTTGGTTTTGGTCTCATCTTTGGACTTGATGTGTAATGATGTCTCAGTTTTTCTTTCTTGACTATTTTTAAAATCTGCTATAATTTCACATACAATAATTTTTATTTTCTTTTGTTAAAACACATATACATAAACTAGCATCAAGCCCAAGTACATATTTCTTGAGGGATGATGGATATTTTTGTTAAGGCTATAAACTAGGGTAATAATCCCACCTATCTTGCTTTAGAACAACAAGATTAAAAAATGTTGGTATAAGGAATTCCATTACTTTTTCATCAACATTTATTTGGTGACCATACTGGGGAATTTGTCCATAATTCTCTGGTATTTGTATTTTATTTTATGTATTTAGTTTTCTTTATTTTTCAGATTTAATGAATTTTCCTATTGTTCGACAACCTAACATTGGAGATGGTTTAGAATATTAGACTAGTGTTTCTTGGACTATGTTTAATTTGATTTTACAAACTTCTCACATTCTTTAAGAAATTCATCGTTCTTGGGAAGTTATTGCTAGAGACGTTCGAATTCGTGAATAGTGGGAATCCAAACAAAGGAAATCCCATAATCAGCCTCCTCGATAAGAGGTTTTCATATGTCCTCTAAGTCTCTTTCTTCTCAAATAACAAGAGGTTTGTCTCCTGAATTTCTTCCATTATTTGAAGTGGGAAGAAGAAAAGTTGTCCTAGAGAGTCTGCAACCTAAACATCAAAGATCTTTATATGATTCTTCTAGTTCATCAATATCTTTAATTCCTACTTCCAAGATGGCATATTCTGGTTCTTCTTCTAGTTCTAGTTCATTAATTTCTTCACAAAGCTCTTCCTCATCAATAATTGGTAGTATTTATAGTCATCACATCCCAATTCAATCCATGACAAATCCCGCTAAGTTATTAAGAAATTTGGTTTATTCCAATTTGAAGAAGATTCAACCACTACACCATGGCATGTATCTTCACCATTAAATCTTTCTCCAACTACAAATCCCCTTCCTAAATTTAAGGATCATTTACCTAAATTCTCATGGAATGGAACTATTTCTACTAATGAACATTTGGTAGCATTTTGTAATGCTTGTAATAACATAGCTACAAATGACAATGACACTTGCATGTACTTGTTTGTCAATTATTTAGAGGGAAAACTTGTTGCATATTTCTTTTAACTACCTCAAAAAATATTTTCAACCTACAATGATTTAATTTATTGGTTCAAATCAAATTATGGGTAGCCCAAAATCCCGACAGATTATTTACGAGAATATAAAAATATTTTCTATAATCGGAGTGAAACAATCAAGTCATTTAATCTTCTCTTCACTAAGTTATACAATTAGATCCCTGAACTAGTTTAGCCTCAAAATCAAGCTGCTTTTATGCATTATTATAATGTAGTACCCTCTTCTTATTGTCATATATTAGAGGAGAAAAATGTAACAAACCTAGGGTCTGCACTTCAAACTTGCTTAGAGTATGAAGAACAATTGGAAAGAATAGGTCTTCCCAAGGAAGATTTTGTAAAACAAACTGATATGTCCACTATTTTGCAGCTTGTCCAAGATATGATCAATCAAATGATTACTTTTGAGAGGAAAGGGGTCACTTCAACGTCAACTCCACACAAGTTGTTTTAATAAATCAGCCAGGTAATTATCTATTCCATAATCAACCAAAGGATATTCACTATAGGGCTTGGTGTAATTTCTGTGATGATAACCATGAGGAAAGAACTTGTGAAATCAATAATAGAGTACAAGAGTGAATATTTGGAAAAAAGACCAAAATAATGATTGTTGCCTTAGATTGGTCTCCTGAAGAGGATGTGATGATGGTGGACAAAAGGATAAATCATATGTGAATAAATGGAATGGTAGTAATCATAAGAATACCTTTTCCCCTAGGTTATCCTCCCAAGATACAAATCTTTAGGTTTTTAGTGTAACAACCTTCATTTATGCCTATGAAAAAGCGAAGCACGAAGGGTAATGTTTTTTTTTACTATAGGGAAAATTAGCGTCAACACATAATTCAACAACGCATAATCAACAACATCATAATTAAAGGAATTATAATCATATCATCATCATAATCAAATAATGTTGCAACCAATGCATCAACATATTTAGTAACGACATATAATCAACACATCATCATAATTGAATAACGACACAAAATCGAAAGCATCATGAATGGTGATGCAAGATCAATTCATCATGATCAACTGGAATCATCATTACTTTTAATCGCTCAACTCATCACATAAGGATAATCATTAGATAACACAAGTGTAATATCCCTCGACTGAACCCAATTGTAAATGTAATATAAATATACTTAAGCCGGTGAGCTGTTTTGACCTCATTTGGTAATGCACATCATGTGGCATAGTGTGCGCATGAACTACGCAGTAAAATGATGTAATATGCACATCGCAAGATACCACATGTAGTAAATAAGGTTCGCTTAGTATGGAGGACAATGAGCCTCGTGTATATGATATGTGTTATAGGCTGGTGAGTTAGTTATAATAAGCTGGGATGCTTATGTTTTGGTATTAGGCCGGAACGCCTAGATGTCAAGGGCCAATGTGCCTACTTTGTACATGACTCATGATTAATATAAAATACATCATTGTGCATAGACTGACCATGATAAAAGAGATGGGGGATAGAACTTCATCAGTTAGGGAAAGGGAGGGCCAAAAGTCAAGGGAATAGTATATTCATATTCCTAAAATGTAAAGTATGGATAATTATTTTATCCTAAGTTCTAAAGTTGGAGACAAGTGGACCAAAGTAACTTATGATATGACAAGTGTCATGTTGGGGACATGCATTCATATCGTGGGGGGGACTTAGCTCATTTGGGGGATTCCAGAGATGGGGATCCCGACCAACATTCTCACCATCACTTTTCACGAAGAGTTCACAGTGATTCCTGTACACACTCAGTTATCTAGTCAATGATTCCATGACCATTTTCACTCACGCATTTTGTTATCCTGGAGACAATATTTTCACCATTTTGGAACCTGTTCCCATAACCATTTTTGGTTGGTGTACCTTGTTATCTTGGAGCGGGATTGAAGAAGTAGGTTGTCAGGCCCGTGAGAAGTTCTCTGAGTGAGAGAATTGATGGGGATTGATTCTTGAAGGTGCTAAACTGCAGCTACAACGCTCTGAGACTTTCGGTCCGACCTGTTGCTGAAGCCCTAGAAGGGAAGTGGAGCAGACGAGGGATTGTTGAGCAAAGAAGGGGCACACTTCCTTGGGTGGGATAGGCAAGTGGGGAATGAGAGGCTGTAGGTTGTTAGTTGAGTGAGCACCTAAGACATAGTCTTTCCTATTGTCCTTGAGCCTTAGCCTGGATAAGAACCCTTTACCCTGGGTGGAGTTCATTCCAAGCTCGGGGGTGACTCACTGTTGAGAGTGATGAACAATGTAGTCTATGGCTGGGAGGTTCATGGACGGTCTGTAAGTAGTTGGTGACAGTCTTTCTAAGATAGGTACCAATTGTATGATAAAATGATATGCTGCTTTGTTATTTACATGCCTATGTTACGATTTTATCATATATGTGATTATAATTGCTTGTGTGCTTATGGGTAATTTCTTGTAAATGCTGCATATCTGTAGTTATTGTTATTTCAATATAAAATTCGTATGTTACATAAAGAAAATTGTTGTTTATCTTTAAAGCTTCCACAAGAATGTTGTATGTATATGTTTTAGCTGCATGCAGTTTAAAGAGTAAATATAGGTGGCATAGCTCAGTTGATTACTGGGAATGTTACCGGCTGGTGTCAAAGCATGAGTGGTTTCTCTAGAGTGGTGCACTCTAACCTGTGGTTGGCCGGGGGAACGTTAAAAATTGGTATTAGAGCTTCAATTCAACACTGATCTTGGATGGGCCAGAGGGGTGCAATTGAAGTGAATATTCACAGAAAAGTAACTTTGAAGTGACCAGAATTGGAGTCACGGAGTGTCCATGGAAAAGGTTGGTGTATTGACGCACGTGGTAAATTTGGCACTGCGAGGGAAAACGCTGGCGTGCCAGTGTGCGCGGTAAATTGTGGCGCCGCGCAGAAGATTATTATGTGTAGATGCACGCGCTGACATTAGCCTTATGCAGTGAGCACACACATAGTAAGGTGCACATGGGGTGAGCAAGTATTGCTTAACACAGAGGAGTTTGGTTGGTACGTGCATCAGTATGAGTATAATTTGTGTCGTGACAGTGTATTAAGTAGTGTGCGAAGACAATTGGGCGCGATGGAATATGTTGAACTTGACATGGTGCATGCATAGGACGAAAATGCATGTGGAATATCGGTGTGCGGTATCGAAACTGTGCACAACGGGTATTGGTGCATAACGCCATAGTAGTGTGCGTAAGTAGTCGGTATGACGAAGAAGAAATGCACAGTAAATTTAGGTGGCAGAAAAGCGTTTTACCTTGTGATATTGCTATGCACGTTAAATATAAATGGATAGGTCAAAGTTTAGTGCGCGCGAAGTTGCTTGGAAGGCGATGAGTCTGAGTTTAAATTGCATAATAATAAAAGAAAAAGAAACACACAACCGCATCGATGCATTCATTAATTAAAAAGAATTATGAACTTTAATTTCCTCCGATTTAGACAGATGAAAATAAAATATAAGCTTACAAGAAAAACTTATTATAAAGAGAACAAGATTCATAACATCACCAGATAGAAATTGTAATAAAACAGTCTAAAATCCGTTTTTGTATTTATATAATCATAATAATTACAAAATTACAAAAAAGGGGATGACAACAGTTAGCCTATTGAAAAAGGGCCATTTAAGAACATGCCTATCATCTCTGGTACTCTTTGCCTCTACTACCGGCTGTTCAAATTTCATTGAGACATGCTTATTTTAGTTGAAGACTTACTTCAACTTAGCGATCTCCACCTTTAAAGAAGAGTCTAACCAGACCGGCTGATTCTCTCCAACACTTTCGGCCGCTTCAGCCGTAGATCCCTCCTTCTTTTGCCACTTTCTCCTTTTCTTCTTAGTGTCTAGCCTGTTGATGACTAAATCCTTTATAGTGGGATTCAACCTGGCTTCCAAACGCGAGTCTATAACCAGATTTGTGTGGAACTTAGTTGCTAAAATGTGCACAAGGACCCTTTCCTCCTTAGTCACAGGAAAGTCTAGTATGTTGCTCGAATAAAAAGTTTCACTTGACTTAGCCTTGTCCATGTATCTCAGGTTGGGGATACCGAAATGTGTCTTTATAGAGAGTAGGAAGTCAAGAATTTTGGAGATTACTTCGGTTATGGATACGCAAATATCTTCATACTTGGGGAGTGGTAATCATAGAACTCCATTTATGAAGCGCAAATAGATTACATACAAGAGAGTTGGGTTTCCATGCTTGGCCAATCCATTTTGAATGATTAGATTTTGAGTTCGTTACATGGTGGTGTTTAGCCGACGTCACATGGCTGCGAAGTACCGAACGAGTGAAGTAGGGTGATCCGACTAGCCATCTCCCACTCCATGAGTGGTGGATTTGACATGTTGAGACACGTGATACCGCGTCTTGGTGAAAGTGGTTTCGGAAAACCACCTTCTTGCTCAAGTGTATCTCTAAAGGCACTGCACGTTTGTGTTTTTGAGACTTGGGTCTTATCTAGAATTTCCATGGTGATAACACCAGGAAATCGAGAGAGATAATTATGATGTGTATATAGGATCAAAAGGTGCTTATTCTCATGAATTGTTGAAATTTAGCCTGATAAGTTTCGATGGCTACATGTTTTGCAGAATTAACAAAAACTCGATCAGATCAGACTAGCACGGAGTCCATAAGAATGGAAGAAGCACAGGGGAGTTACAGTCATCAAAATGAGAGCAGAGGGGTGGATGTCCATTTGGGCATGGAAGGAACGAACTCCAACAGACATGGAGAAGAAAGGAATGAAGATATGAATATGGCTGAGACCATTAAGAATTTGTAGAAGGATGTCCAAATCCATAAAGATGATAATGAAAGGCTTATGAAAGCCAAAGAGCAGTAGGATGAATTCAACATGAAGCTATTGGAGGGTTTGAATAGAATAGAAAATAAATTGGTTAAGGAGAGTGACTCAAGTAAATCTGAGAGTCACAAATCTTTAGAGGAGAAAGGAAAAGCAAAAAGTTCTAGTAGAAATCACCATCATTCCCAAAGGCATTCCAATAAGAGAGCGAGAAACAACTCAAGTCTATCCCCTGTCAGAAGGTATAAGAGATCTAGGGTGGATGAGCTGCAAGGAGAAATGAACAAAATCAAATCTCCTACATTTGATGGTGAGCACACAAAGGATGAATATGCAGAAACATGGTTGCTAAGCATGAGGAAATATTTTCAATTGCATAATTATTCTTCTCATGCAGAAGGTAGAATCACTATCTATCAACTCAAAGGAAAGGCCTCCATGTGGTGGGATCAACTTGTGCAGGTGAAACACATTGTAGAGAAAAGTGTTACTTGGAAGGAATACAAGAAGTACTTAACTAAAAGGTACTATGACAAGAAAATGAAAGAGTTCTTTGAACTTAAGCTTGGAAGTATGACCATAGATGAATATGAGACAAGGTTTTTGGAACTGCTGAAGTATGTCTCTTTCATCAAGGATGAGACAATCAAGATTCAAAGGTATTTAAGTGGATTGGCATCATTCATTAGTGACAAAATACAGTATGATGATCCCAAGACATTAGAAGAGACCATAAGGAGAGCTAAATGCTTATATGATCAATTGAAAGCAAGGCCATCTTTCCAAAAGGCTTGGGAAGACAATAAGAAATTCAAGATGGATCAGAGGAAGAAGGGAGCTAAGCCACCATTCTTTAGAAATAATCCACAATGGAAGCAAATGCATAAAGAACCTAGAGTGATTGACACAGGGAGTCAAGGGCCAAGAAAACCACCTATGCAATGTTGGGGTTGTAAGGAGACCATAGGTTCAGAGATTATCCTCACAGAGGTGAAAAAGTAGGGATGTTCACCATGTACAATGAGCTGAGACAATAGAGGACATGGGCAGATATGTGCCAAGGATTTATGCAGCCCTAGACAACAAGAAAGCAGAGTATCAGTCCCACATGATTGAAGTGGAAGGTATGATCAACAACCAAACCCTTGCTATTTTAATTGATTCAGGAGCTAGTCATAGTTATATAGACCCTATGATGGTGGAAAGTTTACAATTGCCAAGAAGCAAGCATGGGAAATCCTAGTTGGTGCAACTGGCTACAAGAGCCAGAAGAAAATTTAATGAGATGGTTAAGTCATGCCTCATAGACATGAATGTATTGAACACCAAGGCGGATTTAAACATCTTTCCTTTAGGCTCCTATGACTGTCTAATTGGGATGGATTATTTGGACCAACATAACACTCTCTTAGATTGTCACAACAAAGCATTTACTTGCCTGGATGAGGAAGGGAAACTAAGGAAGGTACAGGGAATTCCCAGGGCAGTAACCATTAGAGAAATTTCAACATTGCAGCTCAAGAAATGTTACAGAAAAGGATGTCAAATAATTGCGGCTCATTTGGAAGAGACACCTAAAGATAAGGTGCCAAATTTGGAATATTATGTAGTCCTAGAAGATTTTGAGGATGTGTTCAAGGAGGTACCCAGAATACCCCCAAGGAGAGACATTGATTTCTCTATAAATTTGATGCCTGGAGCAACACCGGTATCAAAGACTCCTTACAAAATGACTACACCAGAATTGAAGGAGTTGAAAATGCAGCTTGAAGAACTTCTAAAGAAGGGGTATATACACCCAAGTGTGTCACCTTGGGGTGCCCTAGTCTTGTTTGTGAGAAAGAAAGATGGAACACTAAGGTTGTGCATTGACTTCAAATAGTTGAATAAAGTGACTGTTAAGAACAAGTATCCTCTACCAAGGATTGATGACCTCTTTGATCAATTGAAGGATGCAAAGATATTTTCAAAGATAGAACTCAGATTAGGATACCATCAGGTAAGAATTAAAGAAGAATATATTAGCAAGACCGCCTTCAGGACAAGGTATGGTCATTATGAGTTCACAGTGGTACCATTTGGGTTGTTAAATTCACCAGCTATTTTCATGTGCTTAATGAATGGTGTTTTCCGAGAGTATTTGGACAAGTTTGTCATTGTATTTTTGGATGACATTCTTATATATTCCAAGTCAGAGGAAGATTATGAACATCATTTGAGGATGGTGTTGCAAGTATTAAGGGAATGTCATTTATATGCCAAATTGAGCAAGTGCTCATTTGATCAGAAACTGATTCATTATTTGGGGCATATCATTTCAAAGGATGGGATATCAGTGGATCCTGAGAAGATAGAGGCCATTAGATTATGGTCATCACCGAAGAATGTGACAAAGGTGAGATCATTCATGGGTCTTGTAGGTTACTACATAATATTTATTGAAGGATTCTCAAAGATTGCACATCTAATCACTTCCTTGCAAAGAGAGGGAGTGAAGTTTCAGTGGACACTGGATTGTGAGAGAAGTTTCCAACACTTGAAACAATTATTGACAAGTGCTCCAATATTAAGGATTGCGGACCCAAAATAAGACTTCATCGTATGCATTGATGCATGTAATGAAGGACTTGGTGGAGGCTTCTAATGCAGATCTGCAGTACGGAGAATTGGTAGCAATGTTATAGCAGGGTAAGATACTTTGGAAGGTGGATGATTATAAGTTGGGGATAGATGGAATAGTGTTGCACAAGAATAGGATTTTTGTTCCAAATGTCTAGGACTTGAAACGTATGATTTTTCATGAAATGCATAATGTTCCTTATGCAGGGCACCTTGGATATCAGAAAACCGTGGCAGTGATCAAGAGCCATTACTTTTGGCTAGGTATGAATAAAGAGATCGCCGAGTACATCACTAGATGTATGGAATGCCAGAAAGTGAAAGATGAGAATAGACACCCAGCAGGGTTGTTGCCACCTTTAACCATTCTTGAATGGAAGTGGGAAGTGGTGACAATGGATTTTACTACAGGATTTCCTAGAACAGGCAAGCTGCATGATTCAATCATGGTGGTAATGGACAAGCTTACGAAAGCTACCCATTTTATTCCACTAAAAACTACACACAAGGCAACAGAGGTTGTTGATATTTTCATGAAGGAAGTGGCACGATTGCACAGGATTCCTAAAACAATTAAGTCTGGCAGAGACCCGAAATTCACCTCGAATTTCTGGAAATGATTGTTCAAAGGATTCATAATGAATCTGAACTTTAGTACAGCTTATCATCCTGAGTCTGATGGACAAACATAAAGAGTGAACATGGTTATAGAAGATATACTGAGAATGTATGTGATGGACAAACCATCGAAATGGGAAGACTACCTACACTTGGTAGAATTCGCGTACAACAATGGGTGTTAGGAATAATTGAATATGAGCCCATTTGAAGCACTTTACGGCAGAAAGTGAAATACTCTAGTGAGTTTGGATAATCCAGCTGATAGGACAGTAGTTGGGCTAGAGTTTCTCAGGGATATGGAGGACCAGATGAAAAAAATTAAGCAGAATTTAAAAGCTGCGCAGGACAGATAGAAAAGTTATGCTGATAAGAACAGAACCCATAGAGAATTCAAAGTGGGTGATCATGTTTTCTTGAAAGTGAAAGCTAATAGGAGTTCCCTGAAGTTGGAAAGCTGTGCCAAGTTGACAACTAGATTTTGTGGGCCTTTTGAAATCCTGGAGAGGATTGGTCCAGTTGCTTATATGATTACATTTCCTGCATCTATGTCTGTTCATAATGTCTTCCATGTATCATTGCTAAATAAATATATACTCGATGTTAATCATGTTATTGATTGGAATGTGATTCAGGTGGAGCAAGAAGGCACTTTTCAAGTGCATCCGGTGCGGACCAGAAAGTCAAGCAGCTCCGGAACTGATCCATAGGGATTGTAAAGGTTCAATGAACCTGGTATGGTCCTGGGGATTCTACTTGGGAGCATGAAGATGTAATGCGGACAGAATACCCATATCTTTTTGAATATTTTTGAAAACTCTGATATATATGGGTGTATGATGCACTAAGGACAGTGCATAAATGAGGGGAGGGGATTGTAATATCCCTCAATCGAACCCAATTGTAAATGTAATATAAATATACTTAAGCTGGTGAGATGTTTTGACCTCATTTGGTAATGCACATCATGTGGCATAGTGTGCGCATGAATTGCACAGTAAAATGATGTAATATTCACATCACAAGATACTGTGCGCAGTAACTAAGGTGCGCGCAATATGGAGGAAAATGAGCCTTGTGTATATGATATGTGTTATAGGCTGGTGAGTCGGTTATTATAAGCTAGGATGCTTATGTTTTGGTATTAGGCTGGAATGCCTAGATGTCAAGGGCCAATGCACCTACTTTGTACATGATTCATGATTAATATAAAATACATCGCTGCATGCAGACCAACCATAATAAAATAGATGGGGGACTAAAATTCACCAGTTAGGGAAAGGGAGAGCCAAAAGTCAGGAGAATAATATATTAATATTCCTAAAACGTAAAGTATGGATAATTATTTTATCCTAAGTTCTAAAGTTGGAGACAAGTGGACCAAAGTAACTTCCAATATGACAAGTGCCAAGTTGGGGACATGCATTCATATCGTGGGGGGGACTTAGCTCATTTGGGGGATTTCAGACATGGGGAGCCCGACCATCATTCTCACCATCACCATCATTCTCACCATCACCTTTCACGAAGAGTTCACAGTGATTCCTGTACACACTTAACTATCCAGTCAATGATTCCATGACCAATTTCATTCATGCATTCTATTATCCTGGAGACAACCTTTTCACCATTATGGAACCTATTCCCATAACCTTTTTTGGTTGGTGTACCTGGTTATCTTGGAGTGGGATTGAAGAAGCGGGTTTTCAGGTCTGTGAGCAGTTTGCTAAGTGAGAGAATTGTTGGGGATTGATTCCCGAAGGTGCTAAACTACAGCTACAACGCTATGAGATTTTCGTTTCGACCTATTGTTGAAGCCCTGGAAGGGAAGTGGGGTAGCCGAGGGACTGTTGAGTAGAGAAGGGGCACACTTCCTTGGGTGGGAGAGGCATGTGGGGAATGAGAGGCTGTAGGCTGTTAATTGAGTGAGAACATGAGACAGAGTCTTTCCCGTTGTCCTTGAGCCTTAACTTGGATAGGAACCCTTTACCCTGGGTGGATTTCAGTCCAAGCTCGGGGGTGACTCACTGTTGAGAGCGATGAACAATGTAGTCTATGACTAGGAGGTTCATGGACGGTTTGTAAGCAGTTGGTGATAGTCTTTCTAAGATAAGTACCAATTACATGATAAAATGATATACTTCTTTGTTACTTACATGCCTATGGTACAATTTTTATCATATATGTGATTATGATTGCTTGTGTGCTTATGGGTAATTTCTTGTAAATGCTGCATATCTGTAGTTACTGTTATTTCAATATAAAAGTCGTATGTTATAAAAAGAAAATTGTTGTTTATCTTTAAAGCTTCCACAAGAATGCTGTATGTATATGTTTTAGCTGCATTCAGTTTAAAGAGTAAATATAGGTGGCATATCTCAGTTGATTACTGAGAATGTTACCGTCTGGTGTCAGAGCATGAGTGGTTGCTCTAGAGTGGTGCACTCCGGCCTGTGGTTGGTCGGGGGAACGTTACAACAAGGATAACATGAGATAACATAACGATAACATAAGGATCATCAAGATAACATAAGAATGACATAAATATACTACCCGCCCAACCTACCCTGAAAGGTTAGGACCTCCAGGACACATAAACAATTCTCAAGCCCAGGATCCAATTGATTTTGACCATTTAAGGTCTCAGGGCTGGCGATTGTTCTGAGGAAAAAGGAGGTGTCTACATCCCACTAACACAATCAAGTCCAAAAACCAACTATCTGTATCAACAACATCAACGATAATCAAGGAAACAATAGTGTTCTATTAGCTGATCGCACATCACTTAGATTCCAATGCGTAAGAGCATTTCATTACTAAATCTGTCATACAACGACATACGATAAGGCACAAATCATTCAACTTTATTTTATTTTCAAGGCGCAAAAACAAACATTTACTTTACTTCAAGGCGCATGATTAATCAACCATTTAATTCATAAATAATCAACATTATCTATGGGTGCACGCATGATCAATTCCGAATTAAACATAAACCAACCCCATTCAATGCACACAATTAATCTATTCAGTTAGGAAATTATACATCAACCTTTAGTTTCAAGATGCAATATTATCTAATTACTAAATCATTTACACATTAACAATAAGGGATGCAAGAGTAAATAGCTTTAAACAATCACATGTCAACATAATAATGATGCAAGAGTAATATCAATCTAATGTCATGGCACAAGGATGTCTAACTACTTAACTAGTCATACATCAATATTAAATTCATGGCGTCAGTAAACTAATAACTTAATAATTCATCAATCATTAAATATACATTACGCAAGAGTAAACTATCAATTATTCATGGTGCAACCAAATCTATCTACTCAATCAATCATACATCAAGTAATTGACGCAATTACTGCCTATGAAACATTCTAACTATTGTCCAACTGAAATTACATATATCAATAATAGATGCAATCACCATCAACCTTATTCATGGCATGCAAGGGTAATCAGATTAAATATTTTTTTGGGTGCCAATAATATCCACACACATGTTCATCCACACAAAACTATTATATCAAGGTGCAAGATAAATATCAATTTAATTCATGGCACAAACGAAATTAAGGGGATGTCTCAGCAATACATTAAAAGGGTGACACAAGCAATGCAAACATATGAGGAGATATTGCACTACAAACCTTCCCATGCACAAAAGAAATCAATATTGTATGCTTTGTGAATCCTATTCTAAGTTGACAAATTCTTCATTTTAATCCTTGATCAAGACAGATTTGTAACAATGTTTTGGGTGGGACCTTGTCAACAATAAAAATAAAAATCAATATGATGCTTAAAGGCAAGGGATAGATTGGGAAAATAATGAAAAATGTTGTCTAGTTTTAAACAAAACTCAGAGATAATTCATAAGGAAAATCAAGAGTAGCATCACCAGGTGATGTCCACAAACACTGGCCAATTGTGTGAATGAAAACGCAGAGACAATCTCTGGAAAAACGCCAATGGAGGAGGAATAAAAACTCAAAGGTTCCAAAGAAAATATCGCCAGGATATTCATAAGTGCTGGAAAATTAATCATAGGAAAAACGTAGAGAATTGCCATGGCATTTCGCATGGTTGTTTCCCAATGTTGGCAAGAGTTAATACACCCAAAAACGCAGAGCATAGCCATGGAATTTCACATTATCATTTCCCACTTTTGGCAAGAGTTAATACACCCAAAAACACAGAGGAAAAACAATGAAAACGCAGGGGTACTCGCATGGTGTGAAAACACAAACTAGATCCAAAATTTCACTGAGCAAACTAGGAAGAAACGTGGAGGAAAAATGCTTAAAAATCATTGAGCATACGGTTGTAAAATCACTGAGTAATACAATATAAATTTGCTGAGTAAGGATGTATAAATTCGTCGAGAAAGAAGTATAAGTTTGCTGAACAAAGGGAGAAAATCACAGAGCTCAATACTCTTCTTAAAAATGCAGAGAATAATGCATAAAAATTGCTGAGCAATGATGCATAAATTCATTGAGTAAATGAATGGCAATTCGCAAAGAAACACAAGGTAAAATGTAGCTGAGAAGAAGGGGCGAAATCACTATGCGCCAACTGATTCAGGAATGGCTCCATGATAGGGTGTAATTTCAATTACCAGTATCAGTCGTGGGGACTGAATTCAGGACTTGGATGAATGAAACCAACGACATAGCCACCAGAGAAAGCCAGATAGAACAATATATATATGTATATATCCCTGGAATGGGTTTCCAAGAAAATTAGGAATTCTCCCACGAGATCTAACGAAACTAAAACCAAAAGAAAATATGGGATGAGCCGCAGAGAAATGTGTTATGAAGATCGAGAAACACTCACATCCAATATCCTTAAGGAATTGAAACGGCAACACAAAAATTCAGTCTCTAGATACACAATAACTATCAAGAACGTGCAATTTGGATTTAAAATTTACAATCACAACTTCACGGTAAGATTCAAATTTAATATACATTTGGTTTAACAAGTTACAACTTGAATTTAAATACCGTAACCGACGAAGATAACTCAAAGATTCTCTCCGGCGCTTGCGCTCCATCTAGCTCCCCGCTTGCTAACTATGAAGACTTCACCGGTTCCTCCCAACCAACTCTTGGAGTACTCTTCTTCCCCCTTAGCCCCTCAAGCTGCAAAGGGGCCATGCACACACACAACCAGAATCCTCTAGCTCCCAACTCACCTCGTAAGGTAGAGCCACCACTCTCTCTCTCAAGCTGGGTATACCAACTCTCACAAGTAAAACCAATTAGAATTTCTGCAACATTACCTTACTCATACTAGTCATAATCCATTCCTCCTCTCATCCATTTCTTTTATAGAATTTTTTTTCTTAGTGTCCACTTTCCATTTTCACATTAAATTCATTTTTTTGAAAATTAATTAGGAATTACTCCCCCCATACACTTGTCACCCGTTCCCTTAGTTGCACCAATAAATCCACAATTTAATTAAATTAAGTTTCAATTTCCCTCACCCATCCTAAAAGCACTTCTAAAATCACTCCTAGTTGTCCCTTTATTCCCTTTATTTCCCTTTTAATGGCTGATGCCTTTCTAAAACTGAGTGGTGTTTAAATTAGGAAATTTCTTTAGTTAGACTAGACTAGATACCTTTCTATGCTTACACATCTTTATGACGTATTCCATTCTCAATTAAATTCTAATTTATTATTTACTTGTACAAGTGTATTAATCACTCCTTAGGGTTTAATTTTTTATTTTCATTGATTCTTAATTTGATTTAATTCATCCCCTCATCAATTAATTTAAAAATTTAGTTTTTAGTCTTCTCACTCACTTAGATTTAGACTTAGTTAAATATTTATTTGCAAAAACGCCTAGACCCTTAGGGATTATTCTTAATAATTTCATTCTTTACTTAATTAATTAATCCATTAATTAATTCGGCAGGTGCTCAAGATTTTAAGGTTTAACATTCGCTCAAGTTTTCTAGGCCACCTAGATTCATTGACTCATTTTTTTTATACCATGACATTCCCCTCAAGACACACTCCGTGCTCCAAGGGTGCCACTCGCCTTTGATTAAAATTTTAATTACGCAACATGCCCTTCAAGATGCATTATGTGCTCCAAAGGTGCCACTGGCCTTTGATTGGTTTTGGTAGTTGTACAACCCTTGGAGTCAATACTCCATTGAGGCAACCTTGTAAGAGACTAAAGGCCTATAAGGAATAAGGACCCTACCTTATTGCACTCCCTTTAGAATCTTCATGAGAAACTGTCTCATTCTTCCCTCATGAAATCATGCATCTCTTGAACTAGGTAATCATTAACCTACAATTTGAGCCACGACGGGAGTGCTAGTAGGATGTGACAGGGCTACTTTCATGCCTCTCCCTCAATATCTGGTTGTTGTGCATGGACCCTTTACTCCTTATGTGAGTCTGATTAGCAAGAAATCTTCAATCTGCATCCATCAACCAAACACTATCAATGATCCATAAACAACATCATAATATACCCGATCATATGTCACATATGCATAAATAAAAATACCCAAACCAATACAGTCCACTCCCTGACTCGATTCAGAGTCTAAGGAGGTCCATTGATTCTAATGAAATCCTCAATCTATCAAGTGTCTTGCACACTCAGGGGAAAATCATCAATAACATCTGTCAATACAAAGATATCAAATAACATAACATCATAATCCATCAACATCATGTTAAGCCCTAATATTGGCTCATTACCCCTTAATTGGGGCATATTAGATTAGTAATGTTATTTTATTTATGTTGGAATTAGGCCATTAGTTTTAATTTAGATTAGTAATGTTATTTTATTTATGTCAGCTTTAGGCCATTAGTTGTAATTATATCTCCTAGTCTCCTATATATACCAAGGAGACATTTTCATTTTGAATCATCTTGTACTTGAACATTTAAGTGGGGTAAAAGGAGGTTTCCCCCTCAAAGAGGTTTATTATCTAAAATTATCTTTGTTTCAAGGTGTTGAGTACTTTTCCTGAGGTTTTTCCATGCTATATTGATGTTTGGTTCTTAACATATGGTATCAGAGCTCAAGGTCTTGGGGTTTCGCTGCTACATTTGAGACACCGTGGAATTTTCTCTATAACTTTTTTTATAAAATGTTTCAGAAGGAACCTCTTGGAGGGTATTTAGTATATGGATCAAGGTACGTTGGGTTCAAAATTAAGCTCCTGAGGCCTTATACTTTCGGAGATACATCCTATACATGATAGGATTCTGGAATCATCCTGAAATGAGTCATTGCGGAATTTTAGCTATAAAATGTTTTTTGTAATGTTTCAGACTCTAAAATATGGAGACCATTTATAGAAATTAGTAATATATCTTTGGTAAAAAGTTTAGCTTCTGGGTCATCTTAAATTTGTATATACACCTTGTGCAAGATAGGGTATCTGACTAGACCTATTGACTAGTCTCAAGAAAGTGTTCCAGGTAAAACAAGCATAACTTCTTGCTAGAGTATCCAAATCGAGTGGGACTGGTTGCATTGGATTGTGGACAGTCTGTAGTATTTTGGGTGCGATTTTTAGAATTTGATATCAATTATTTTGTGCGAGGCATTCTATACAAGTGAGATCTCCTGGAAAGGACAAAAATCAGCAAGTTGTGAGGAAGTTACCGTAAATTCCACTTGGCACATCCAATTTTGATCAGACCTGTGGCATTGCAGAGAATAAATATCAGAGAACTACTTAAAAGAAAGTTTCATACCCAAAAGGGCCGAAACTTGGGAGATAGAACATAATAAATATTTTCTAGCAGAACCACCTCAAAATCAAGACTCAAAAGTGATATTTGGCCAACATGCCACCCAAAAAGGGAATTTCTACACCAAATAAGCCTCCAGAAAATCCTAATTGGACTCTTGATGAAGGTGAAGAAATGTGTAGGGACATAAATGATTTACAAAAGAAGACAGTAACTAAAGATGAACTACAAGAGATGATGGATTCAATGGAAGCTAAGT
>ML787557.1:262295-283326 GCA_009831015.1 Picea engelmannii
TTAGATTAGTAATGTTATTTTATTTATGTTGGCTTTAGGCCATTAGTTGTAATTATACCTCCTAGTCTCCTATATATACCAAGGAGACATTTTCATTTTGAATCATCTTGTACTTGAAAATTTAAGTGGGGTAAAATGAGGTTTCCCCCTCAAAGAGGCTTATTATCTGAAATTATCTCTGTTTCAAGGCGTTGAGTACTTTTCCTGAGGTTTTTCCATGCTATATTGATGTTTGGTTCTTAACACATCATCACAAGAATCCATAAGCAAACAAACATCCATATACTGAAACCAGATCACTTACACACAAGTGTCCTCAAAGAATAAGTCAATAACATGTGCTCGCAAGAGTGGGATGTTACATACACTCCCTCTTGTTTTAAACTTCGTCCTGAAGTTTCACAATATATAAATGTAGTAAATAAATCATTTGACAAGATCTAAATGTCTAATTATCAAACAAAAATGGAAACTGCTGGTGCATATCATATGCGTCCTCCCAGGTAGCTGAGTGTTGACTATAATTGTCCCACTGGACCTTGACTTGATTGAATGTTCGAAAATGTAGTTGTTGAATGCGATGGTCCAAAATGCGGATTGGATCCACCGTAAATGCACCCTCATCCGACACCTCAAGTAACTCATGTCAATCACATGTGTAGGATCACTAACATAATGTCTCAAAATAGAGACATGGAAAACATCGTGCATATGCCTCAAAGAATCAGGCAAGGATAGTCGATAGGCCATGGTCCCTTTCCTTTCCATGACTTCGAAAGGTCCCACAAACCTAGGAGAGAGTTTAGAACCCTTTCCAAACTTGATCGAAATATTGTGTGGTTTCACCCACAAGAAGAATCAATCACCACCTTCATAACTACTGTCAACGCGATGCGCATCAACATAAATCTTTTGTCAATCTTATGCTTCTTTAATCCTTTGTCTTATCATTTTCATTTTTTCTTCCATTTCTTGGATCACTTATGGTTCTACCAGGACCCTATCCTCAAGTCGATTCTAGCGCAAAGGCATTCGATACGGTCTCCCATAAAGAAACTCAAATGGTGCCATCTTAATGGTGATTTGATAGCTGTTGTTGTATGCAAAATCTGCCAGTGGAAAGAACTCTTCACAACGCTTATGTTGGTCCATCATGTACATATGCAACATATCTTACAATTTTTTTTTGGTTCTTTCTGTTTGCTCATCTGTCTCAGGGTGATATGTTGTACTAAAGTTAATTTGGGTTCCCAAGGTCTCTTGGAAACTAGTCCAAAATCATCTTGTAAACACTGATCCTCGATTATATATGATCCTTTTAGGAACACCATGCAATCTCACAATCTCGCTGATAAAAACTCTAGCTATGTCTGGCACCTGATACGTCGTACACACAGGGATAAAATGTGCACTCCTCATTAGAGCATTGACTACCATGAAAATCGAGTCATGCCTCCTTTCCGTCAGTGACAATACAACAATAAAGTCCATCGAAATGACCTCCCATTTTGATTCTGGAATAGTGTGTGGATATAATCATGTTGGATGTCTATGTTCAACCTTCACTTGCTGAAATTATAGACATCTCACCATGTAGTTGACTATGTCCGCATTCATTCCTTTCCATAGGAATATGGGCTTAAGGTGTTCCCTCATCTTCGTGACTCCTAGATGAGCCATGTACACTGTCCTATGAGCTTCATTTAATATTAATCTTATCAAATCATCATTAGGAAGTACATAAATTCAGTTATTATACCTCATTAAACTGTCATTGTCAAATGTAAATCCCTCAAACTTTGGTACCAATATGTTGTCTTGGCCGATATTTTCTTAAACCTCTTTATACCAGTCATCGTTGCACTGTAAAGTTAGAATATTTTCTCGAAGATTCGTCTAAAGAGGTATCACCAAAAATATGTGTGGTCTCCAAATCAACGCATCAACCACTCTGTTCTCTGTCCCTTTTATGTAGGTAATCTCAAAATCCTACTAGCTAAGTAGTTCTGACCAACGCCTTTGTCACGCGTTCAAGTCACTTTGCGTAAAAATGTGTTGCAAACCATAGTGACATGTTTTTAGTTCAAATTTCCATTCAATTAGGTAGTTCCTCCACACTCTCAGGTCATACACAATTTCCAACAACTCCAAATCATGCGTTGCATAGTTCTCCTCATGCTTTCTTAACTTCCTTGATATGTAAGCGATCACTCGACTGTCTTGCATCAATACTTCACCTAAGACTTCCTTGGATGCGTTTGTGCATACCAAGAATTCCTCTTCCATGTCAAGGACTTTTAGTATCGACGCTGTCGTCAACAACTCATTGATCCTTCAAAATGCTTATGTTCATTTCTCAGTCTATACAAACTTCGTGTTTTTCTTCTACAATTCCATGATCGGATTTTCTATATTTGAAAAACCTTTTTTGAACCGTCGATAATATCCATCTAAACCCATGAAGATACATACTTATGGTACATTTGTCGATGCATGCCATTCCATAATAGACTCTACCTTTGCTGGATCCACAACGATGCCTTTGTCAGAGATAACATGCCCCAAATAATGAATCATCGATTGATAAAAAGAGCATTTCAACAGTTTCCCGTATAATTTATTCTCTCGTAAACACTATAGTACCGAGCGCAAATGTTCGTCATGTTCTTTTGTCGTCCGATAATATATCAATATGTCATCAATGAATATTTGAACAAAATTGTCTAAGTATTCACGGAACACCCCATTCATCAAGCTCATGAATACACCTGGGGCGTTTGTCATTCCAAACGCTAAAACATTAAGCTCGTAATGCTCAAACCTCATCTTGAGTGCAGTATTAGGAATGTCTTCCTCTTTGATCCATAACTGGTGATATCCTGATCTCAAGTTGATCTTTGAAAACATCATCGCACCTTTCATTTGGCCAAACAAATCGTCTATTCTTGGAAACATATATTGGTTCTTGATCATTTCCTTGTTCAATTGATGGTAATCAATACAAAGTCTCTACGACCCATCCTTCTTCTGTATGAAAATAACAAGTGCACCCCAAGGTGACACACTTGGACATATAATTCCTAGGTCCAACAACTCCTTTAGTTTCATTTTCAACTCCTGTAACTCAAGCGTTGGCATCCAATAAGGCGTTCTTACTATCGCTTAAGTTCTAGGTTTTAAGTCGATGGTAAATTCCATCTCTCCTTCAGGTAGAAAACCTGGAAACTCTTCTAGGAACACATCCACAAACTCTCGTACTACCAGAAGGTTTTCTAATCCTTCCACCATGCCCTTGTCGTTCAACACTAGGATTGCATATAACTTGCATCCCTTGTGCATGCTCTTCCATAGTTGTAAGGAAGAAATGAACCTTAGGGAAACTCCCTGTTTTCTTCCTACAATCCCTTGTCTCTGTCCCTCATCATCTTTCAAACTCAACCGTTTCATCTTAAAGTTGAGTATCGCATCATGCGATTCCAACCAGTCCATATCGATCATGACATCGTAAGATCCTAAGATCGTGATGTATAGGTTGGATTTCGTTACAATTTACCCAACTTAACGTGAAAATTCATAACCCTTCCCCCAACCATCTGGTTAGCACTTGAAGCCATTTTGACTTATCCAAATTCACCCTGTCGACTTCCCTTACCTTAATTCCCTTCGACACGGTACCAAAAAACAAGATCTCTTTGTAGCACCAGGATCCATCAATACTGAAATTTTGGTTGGCGATGGTACTTGACACCTCAAGAAAAGTGGACTAGTGCTTGTCCTGGCGGCTATTTGCTGCAGCATGAATCTCATGGGCCTTGCCCAATCTACAAATGTAGTGTGTCCTACTGACCCAACCACTCTAGCCTCTTCAACTAGACAATCTTGCTGGTAATGTGGCTGTCCACATGTCCAACACCCGGTCTTCGATCCAATACTCTTGGCCCCCAAAGTAGAAGTTGTTGGACTACCAAACTGAGACCCTATTGTGTTCTGCTGACTTGCCTAACTGCTTTCTATTGTGCTTTGGATGTTGTCTATCCAGAAGGTCTTGCAAGAGTCCTTCCCTGACTCCCACTAGTCAGCTCTTCCTCAACTATGAGGGCCTTCTTAGAATGCATCACGCAACATTTGAGGCATTAGGATCCTCACCTTCACATGAATTGTGGGAGTTGAGGCCAAACACAAACTTGCTAACCTCCATCTTCTCCTTGTTTATATGCAGGGCATACCGAAGTAGCTTTGTAAATCTATCCTCCTACTCTAGCATTGTACGACCAAACTTTCGTAAGACATTGAACTCATTGAGCTAGTGCTCAATGAATTCCTCTGACAATTACCTCTCCCAGAAAAAATCCTCGAACAGTTCCCATGACATGTCTTCGATGACCATGTTCAGTTGTGGCAAGAGTGTCTTCCACCATAGAAGAGTGTTACTCTTCAGTTGAAATATCACCATACAAACTTTCATGTTGTAGGTGTAGTCCCAAAGTGCGAAGCACATCACCATGTTATCCAAACATGCCTCAGCAGATGCGCCGCCCATGGAACCCAATAACTTGGGAGACTTGACCTTCTCGAGTTCTCTGTGAATGCTACCAGTACCGATCGAGACACGCTATGGAACCTCAGGGGGTACAGGCACCCTGGCCTCGTCTCTATATAGACGATTAATCAAGGCCTGTGACATCCTCTGAAAGGACATCATCAACTAAAACACATCCCCCACAACAACCTTCTCCTATCCAATGACTTGTTCTTCTCCTTGGGGGTTAGACCCCTCTGGTGTGGATGCTATTGGAGGCATCACGCCTCCTCCCCTAGCACCATTTCGACTACCTCCATGAAGTCCTCTATCCAGGATTACCGACACGAACAATTTCAAATTTTAATTTGTGATAAATTATTAATCACATTTTTAATACAATGGAAGGTGTGATGATCCACAGTCGCAGGGTTGAACCCACTTTGATACCATATGTAACAACCCTCATTTGCACCTAAGAAAAAGCAAAGCACCAAGGGTAATTTATTTATTTATTTTTAGCATAGGGAAAATTAGCGTCAACACATAATTCAACAATGCATAATCAACGACATCATAATTAAAGGAATTACAAGTGTCTCATTGTCATAATCAAATAACGTCACAACCAATGCATCAACATATTTAGTAATGACATATATTCAACACATCATCATAATTGAATAACGAAATAAAATTGAAAGCATCATGAATGGTGACTCAAGATCAACTCATCATGACCAACTAGAATCATCATTACTTTTAATCGCTCAAATCATCACATAAGGATAATCATTAGATAACACAAGGATAACATGAGATAACATAACAATAACATAAGGATCATCAAGATAACATAAGAATGACATAAAGATACTACCCACCCAACCTACCCTGCAAGGTTAGGACCTCCAGGACACATACGCAATGATCAAGCCCAATATCCAATTGATTTTGACCATTTAAGGTCTCAGGGCTGGCGATTGTTATGAGGAACAAGGAGGTGTCTACATCCCACTAACGCAATCAAGTCCAAAAACCAACTATCTCTATCAACAACATCAACGATAATCAAGGACACAATAGTGTTCTATTAACTGATCACACATCACATAGATTCCAAGGTGTAAGAGCATTTAATTACTACATCAGTCTTACAACAACATAAGATAAGGTGCAAAGCATTCAACTTTATTTTATTTTCAAGGCGCAAAAGAAGACATCTACTTTACTTCAAGGCACACTATTAATCAACCATTTAATTCATCAATAATCAACATTATCTTTGGGTGCACACATGATCCAATTCCGAATTAAACATAAACAAACCCCATTCAATGCACACAATTAATCTATTCAGTTAGGGAATCATACATCAACCTTTAATTTCAAGACGCAAGATTATCTAATTACTAAATCATTTACACATTAACAATAAGGGACGCAAGAGTAATTAACTTTAAACAATCATACATCAACATAATAATGATGTAAGAGTAATCTCAATCTAATTTCATGGCGCAAGGATGTCTAACTACTTAACTAGTCACACATCAATATTAAATTCATGGCGCCAGTAAACTAATAACTTAATCATTCGTCAATCATTAAATATATATTGTGCAAGAGTAAATTATCAATTATTTCATGGCACAACCAAATCTATCTACTCAATCAATCATACATAAAGTAATTGACAAAATTACCGCCTAGGAAACATTCTAACTATAGTCCAACTGAAATTACATATATCAATAATAGATGCAATCACCATCAACCTTATTCATGGTGCACAAGGGTAATTACATTGAATATTCTTTTGGGTGCCAATAGTATCCACACACATGTTCATCCACACAAAGCTATTATATGAAGGCACAAGATAAATATTAATTTAATTCATGGCACAAATGAAATTAAGGGGATGTATCAACAATATATTAAAAGGGTGACACAAGCAATGTGAATATAAGAGGAGATCTTACACCACAAACCTTCCCATGCACAAAAGATGTCAATATTGTATTCTTTGAGAATCCTATTCTAAGTTGACAAATTCTTCATTTGAAGCCTTGATCAAGATGGATTTGTAACATCGTTTAGGGTGGACCTTGTCAACAATAAAAATAAAAATCAATATGATGCTTAAAGGCAAGGGATGGATTGGGAAAAAGAGGAAAAATGTTGTCCAGTTTTAAACAAAACTTAGAGATAATTCGTAAGGAAAATCAAGAGTAACATCGCCAAGTGATGTCCACAAATGTTGGCCAAATGTGTGAATGAAAACACATGGACAATCTCTGGAAAAATGCCAATGGAGGAGGAAGGAAAACACAAAGGTTCTAGAGAAAATCTCACCAAGATATTCATAAGTGTTGGGAAATTAATCATCAGAAAAACGCAGAGAATTTCCATGGCATTTCACATGGTTGTTTCCCATTGTTGGCAAGAGTTAATACACCCAAAAATGTTGAGCATAGCTGTAACACCCCAGGTTTCGAACCCCCATTTTAAAATAATGTATTATTACAATGTTGAGAGGCATGAGTGCCCAAACAATTATTAAAGGGCCAATATGCCCAAGAAATGTAATGATTTGATCATTATTAATAATAAACACATTGCTAGATGCTAGACGGACAAGGACTAGAGTTATAGGGGGCTATGATTCCACAAGAGAGGGAGCTTGAGGGACTAAGCATTTATTCCTATTTTAATTACCCTTTTTGTCTAAGGGAGGGGATCAGTTACGTGAGCTTCTTGGGGAAGGCTAGGAAGTTCTTGTTTCCCCAAGAGGTTACTTAAACCCGCCTCTAGTCTAATGGGGGGGGGTTCGACTGATGACTTGTTCTCTGATTTCCCATTCACTCACTCATTTCTTCCCTCACACACTCCCATGCCCATTCATCGACCCATCCTCACCTGCGCCTTGGCTTGGAAAAGGAAATAGAGCTGCTGAAGAACTTAGCCACATGATAGTTGGCTGTAGTGGTTGCTAGTGTGATCCAGCCATGACCTGGGGGGCTAGATGTCTGAAATGCATTGGCCCGTGCCCTGTTTTTCTCACAATTGCGAGTCCTAAGAGTTCCATAATTGAGATTCTAAACCAGCTGTGCTGGAGGCCCTTAAAATAAAGGATTAGGACTGCCTGAGGGACTGCATGGTAGATAAGGGTGGAGGTTTGGTCTCTTGGAAAAGTATAGGCTGGATAGAAGAGAGCTGGGCTCTTAGATTTTTGTGGGTGTCGAGAAACCTGTGAGAGCTTGAGAGCTGACTGGTTTGGGGACCCGATTATAGTCTAGAACCATCCTTGTGGATTCATATACATGGCTTGGGGGTGACACTACTATTGAGATTTGGAGAAGTGTTGTCTACGGTTGGGTGGAACATCCTTGGTATGAAGTTGGTCGGTGTCATCATTCATAAAGATAAGTGCTCTTTGTCATGATATCATTATCTGTGTATGAATGTATTTTTCCATTGTGTATATTTAATTATCGTTTAATATAATATTTAGATTATGCATTCTTGCTGGATATTGTTATGCATGTCAGTTAAATATGTTATCTTTTGCATCCTTAATAAATAAAGAAGGTATCATCATGAGAAAGAAGTCTGAAGGTGGGCTTGTAGGTAACATACCCGACCTATGGATGGTAGGGTATGTTACATATTGGTATCAGAGCTTCTGGTTGAAACACTAGGCTGGTATGGGCTGAGTCTATTGGTCAGAGCCTCGTGGTCAAGATCGAACTCTGACCATGAAATTGAAAATCTCAGGAGGAGTGGCATTGCAAAAGCTACACGAGAGATAGAATGTCAGAGACCTGTGGTAGGAAGTTCGAGGGATTGTGACCGTCCCTTTGGAATTCAGGAGCAATCTCCATTGTAGGGTCAGGATAGATCTGAGATCGTTGGATCAGAGGACAAAGGAACAAGGGTCGTCTGATGAACAGGAAGCAAGGGATAAGGTCATAGTCGTGAGATCCCATGGGAGAGTGAGATCAATGGATAAGAGGCATTGCGGGGAACCAAGTTGCACAGGAGATAATTTCCCAAGGTGGTATTGCAATCCAAACCACAGTTTCATCGAGGGGTTATGTGTCAGTATCAGGTTAATTGCAGGGAGAAAAGTGGGTCACTCCAAACCGCTAATGCATGCCCCCACAAATTTGAAAGGCACGTAATGACGTGACAAGTTAACGCTCGAACATCGAAACTTCGAATAGCTAAAGTAGCTAGGGACCATCGATCCATGGGAGGACATGTGTCAACCGATCGTGTGCTCTGGGTGAAGGCACTCTAGGAAAGACCGAGCGAAGAGAAGTTGAGAGTTGAAACTCCCGAAGCCCAGAGAGTTGGAGAAACGAAGTAAACATCGACTGTCAGATCGTCTGAAGTAGATCCTAACCATCGATCACCAAGAGGTTACGTGTTAATAGATTAGTAACTCCGAAGGAATCCATTCGAGAGGGTTCTAGTTGAGTTTTGAGACTCCTGAAGCCTAGAGAGATGGAGAGATGAAGCAAAACTTGACCTTCTAATCATCCGAGAGGATATCAACAATTGATCTACCGAGAGCCACGCATCACCAGATCCATGGCTTCAGATAAAAGCCAGTGGGGCCAGATAAGTTTGAAATTTGATATTTCTAGAGTCTGGAGTCCTGAAGGAATCACAATTGTCAATCCGTGGGAGACACGCATCAGAAGATCGTGAGCCTTAGATAAAAACGTTTTGAAGAAAAAAAGGGTTTAAGTTGGAGATCTCCGAAGTCTAGAGCCCCGAAGTAAAACATAGCCATCTGATCGAGGATGACACATGGAGTAGATCCGTGGACTCTGGGTAAAGACCCAAAGTGAATCTTGGTCGTCTGATCTAGGAGGACACATGGTGACAGATTGGGCAGTTCATAAATTCAGAGTTCAGGAGAATTGGAAGTGTGATAGGTTGAAAACTCCCGAAGCCCCGAAGCCCGAAGAGCCGAAGTGATGGGGCCCAATGACATCACCTAGAGGTGAAATGGACCCTAGAATCCCCGAAGTGACATGGCCTGCAGATGTCACCTAGGATGACATGGAAACATGGGATGTGTGCCACGTGTCAGTAAGATTTGAGATTTTGGAATATTGAAAAGTTGGTTAGAATGTGACACATGTCACCCACTTGATTGGGCCATGTGTCCACTTCCAACATTTCGTCATGTGGAGACAGATCATGCAGTCCAGAAGACTGGGCACTCCAGAAGGGAAAGATGTGACATGTTGCATTGGGTCAAAAACTCTTGAAGGCCCGAAGGCTCGAGTATGTATCAACCATTTATTCCATAAGACAAGTGTCGAGGGATAGTCGACTACGGGTGAAATCACTCTGAGAGAAAGTGCAGGAGGGAAGTTTGAAACTTCTGAAACCCAAAGGGTAGAAGTGATTCACAGTCGTTGATCTGTGAGAGGACACACGTTGACATATCATGAACTCTCGGTAAAATCATTCTAGGGGGAGGCAAGCGAGGAAAGTTGAGACTTCCGAAGTGTGAAGTCCTGAAGTGGATCTCGATCGTCGATCACGAAAAAGGAGGAGGACTTTTGATTTGGTCCTAGCTAAAATTCTCGAAGTCCTGAAGTCCCAAAGCTTTGGAAAAATGATTTTTCAGCTAAGCGCAGGGTCATGGCCATGGTCATATGCAGTTTGGGAGCTGAGGAAAGGAGGGATAAGGGCATAATTGGTTGTCCTTAAGAAGAATTTAGCCACGGTTTCTAGTCGTGGTCACCTGGGAAGTGGTTTGAAGGAAGCGCCCTCGCAGGGTGAAACACTGTGTCAGCTAGGGATAACACAACACTGTTATTTTTGGAGAATAGGGATATGATCTCCATAAAAATAAAAAAAGAGATGTCTAGAATGGTTTGAAAATTTTGATATCATATGTGTAATTCTAACAAAATGGTCGCTTGCACATTTTGCATAATTAATGGGCTTAAACACGTCAGCTCAGTATGCATATTGAGGAAATGGAAGAAGGAGAGGGAGCCTCCAGTCATGAAAAGGAGGCCAAAGGACAGAATACCAGAATCGGTAATGCAGAGACAGAGTCCAATGGACACAATGAAAAAGGACATCAAGAAATGTTAATAGAAATGGTAAGAAGCCTGAAGATGGAAGTGCAAAGATACAAAGAAAACAACGAGAGACTGATGAGAGAGAAAATTCAGATAAATTCTCAAGTGTTGCAGAGATTAAATTAGTTGCAGAGGCAAATGAAGAAGGGATCAAACTCAATAAAAAAGGAAGAAGGCATGTGTCTTGAAAGAAGAGATGCTCGTGGAAGAGCTGGTTATTCCAGAAGTGATAGCAGAGCTCCTGGACACCACTCACCCCCTTACTCAGAAATAAATTTTTATGTAATAGATGATCCCGTAAGCAGTCCAGAGGTGTCTCCTATTAGACACTAGAGAAGGAAAAAAGAGGTAGATTGTTTTCAAGGAGAGCTGAGGAAGCTCAAGCCACCTTCTATTTAGGGTGAACGAGAAAGGGAAGATGATGTCGAAGCGTGGTTGCTTGGGCTCAGGAGATATTTTTCAGTTTCATAACTATTCATCAAACCTAGAAGCCGGGATTGCTACCTACCACTTACATGAGAAAGCTGCAATATGGTGGGACCAACTGAAGCAAGTGGAGCATGTTAATGAAAGTAGGATCACTTGGAAGCAGTTCAAGAAGTACTTCCAGAAGGAGTACCTCTCAGAGAATTTCTATGACGAGAAAATGAAAGAGTTCTTTGAACTTAGGTTGGGAAGCATGACTATGGATGAATATGAGAAGATGTTCTTGGGATTGTTAAAGTATGCCAGGTTCATTGGTGATGAGAAAGTGAAAATATAGAGATTTCTAAGTGGATTTCCAGCCTTTTATAAGGAAAATATCAAGTATGATGAACCCAAGACCTTGAATGAGGCCATCAGAAAGGATAAATACTTGTATGAGCAAGGCCAAGGAAGAGAATCCCTGCAGAAATCTTGGAAGGACAAGAAGAATGTGAAGTCTGATCAGAGGAGGAAAGGATTCAAACCTCCCTTCAATAGGAATGAGCCTAATAGAAATCATCAAGATCAGTATGCTAAAGGGGATTTCAAGAAGGAATATTCCTTGGGAAAAAGGGGAAGACCACCAATCCAATGCTGGGGATGCAAGGAAGATCACCTGTACAAGGATTTCCCACAAAGAAAGGATAGAGTGAAGACTATGCACAACATCCAAGAGGCTACAACAATCGGAGATATGGGAATAATCTATGCATCTTTAAATGATCCACAAGCAGAGTACCGGTCCAATATGATTGAGGTGGAAGGTAAGATCATAAATCATCCTGTTTCTATTTTAATTGATTCAGGAGCACGTCATTGTTACATTGATCCTAAGATAGTGGATAGATTACATTTGGAGAAAATTAAACTTGGAAAAGCAAATTTGGTTCAGTTAGCCACTGGAACCAAAAGAAGAATACATGATATGGTTAGAGGTTGTTCCATAAGTCTTAATGGCATGAATACTAGTACTAATCTAAATATCATACTATTGGGGTCTTATGATGTTTTGATTGGGATGGATTGGTTGGACAAGCATCATGTTGTCCTAGGTTGTCATAACAAGACATTTATATTTCTTGATGGAGATGGAAAACAGAGCACTATGAAAGTAATTCCAAGACCCATCTCTATAAGGGAGATTTTGTCCTTACAGCTGAAAAGATGTTTTAGAAAAGGATGTCAACTATATGCAGCTCATGTGGAGGATCCAGTTGTTACAAAGGGGCCAAGCCTTGAATATTTCTCAGTGCTATAGGAATTTGAAGATGTACTCCAAGAAATACTCGGATTTCCACCAAGAAGGGAGATAGATTTCTCAATTGATTTAGTGCCAGGAGTTTCCCTGGTGTCAAAAACACCTTACATAATGAGCACACCGGAGTTAAAAGAATTACAAATGCAGTTGGAGGAATTGTTGAAGAAAGGGTACATACGTCCAAGCATTTCACCTTGGGGAGCACCAATACTTTTTGTCAAAAATAAGGATGGAACCTTGAGGCTGTGTATTGACTTCCGACAGTTGAACAAGTACACTATAAAGAATAAGTATCCTGTACCCCGAATTGATTACCTCTTTGATCAGCTAAGAGGAGCAAAGATATTTTCAAAGATCGACCTCAGGGAAGGATACCATCAGGTAAGAATCAAGGAAGAAGACATTCATAAGACAACCTTTAGGACTAGGTATGGGCATTATGCATTTGTAGTGGTGCCATTTGGATTGACCAATGCACCAACTGTCTTCATGTGCTTAATGAATGGCATATTTAGAAACTATCTGGACAAGTTGTCATAGTATTCCTGGATGACATACTTATATATTCTAATTCTGAAGAGGAGCATGAGCATCACGTCACCACAAAAATTCACTCTCTAGATTCACAATAACTATCAAGAACTTGTCAATTTGGATTTAAAAATTACAATCAAAACTTCACTACAAGATTCAACTTTAATATACATTTAGTTTAACAAATTACAACTTGAATTTAAATATCGTAACCGACGAAGATAACTTAAAGATTCTCTCCCATGCTTGCACTTCATCCATCTCCCCACTTGCTAACTGTGAAGACCTCACCAGTACCTCCAAACCAATGCTAGGGGTACTCTTCTCCCCCCTTATCCCCTCGATCTGCAAAGGGGCCACACACACACACAACCATAAGCCTGTAGCTCCCAGCTCACCTCACAAGGTAGAGCCACCACTCTCTCTCTCAAGCTGGGTATCCCAACTCTCACAAGTAAAACCAATCATAATTTATGCACCATAACCTTACTCATACTAGTTATCATCCATTCCTCCTCTCATCCATTTCTTTTATAGATTTTTTTTTCTTAGTGACCACTTGCCATTTGCACATTAAATTCATTTTTTTTTAAAATTAATTAGGAATTACTGCCCCATACACTTGTCACCGATTCCCTTAGTTGCACCAATAAATCCACAATTTAATTAAATTAAATGCCAAGTTCCCTCATCCATCCTAAAAGTGCTCCTAAAATCACTCCTATTTGTCCCTTATTCCCTTTATTTCCCTTTTAATGATTGACACCTTTCTAAAACTAAGTGGTGTTTAAATTAGGAAAGTTCTTTAGTTAGACTAGACTAGATACCTTTATATGCTTACACATCTTTATGCTTTATTCCATTCTCAACTAAAGTCTAATTTAGTATTTACTTGCAGAAGTGTATTAATCACTCCTTAGGGTTTAATTTTTATTTTCATTGATTCTTAATTTGATTTAATTCATCCCCTCATCAATTAATTTAAAAATTTAATTTTTAATCTTCTCACTCGCTTAGGCTTAGGCTTAGTTAAATATTTATTTGCAAACACCTAGACCCTTAGGGATTATGATTAATAATTTCATTATTTAGTTAATTAATTAATCCATTAATTAATTCGAGAGGTGCTCAAGATTTTAAGGTTTAACATTCACTCAAGTTTTTTGGGCCACCTAGATTCATTGACTCGTTTTTTTTTATTCCGCAACGTGCCCTTCAAGACGCACTTCGTGATCTAAGGGTGCCACTCGCCTTTGATTAAAATTTTAATTACATGACGTGCCCTTCAATACTACGTGCTCCAAGGGTGCCACTTGCCTTTGACTGGTTTTGTTAGTTGTCTAACCCTTGGAGTCAATACTTCATTCATGCGACCTTATGAGAGACTAAGGGCCTCTAAGGAATAAGGACCCTGCCTTATTGTGTTCCCTTTAGAATCTTCGTGAGAGACTAACTCAGTATTCCCTCACGACATCGTGGATCTATCGAACTAGGTAATAATTAACCTACTATACGAGCCATGACGAGAGTGATAATAGGTTGTGATAGGGCTACTGCCACACCTCTCCCTCAATATCTGGTTGTTGTGCATGGCCCCTTTACTCCTTATGCGAGTCTAATTAGCAAGCAATCGTCAGCCTGAATCCATCAATGAAATACTGTCAATGATCCATAAAAAACATCATAATATACCATATCATATGTCACATATGCATAAATAAAAATACCCAAACCAATACAGTCCACTCACTGACTCGATCCAGAGTTGAAGGAGGTCCATTGATGACAACAACATCCTCAATATTTCAAGTGTCCTGCACACTCAGGGGAAACTCGTCAATAGAATCTGTCAATACAAATATATCAAATAACACAACATCATAATCCATCAACATCATCACAAGAATCCATAAATGAACAAACATCCATATACTGAAACCGGATCACTTGCACACAAGTGTCCTCAAAGAATAAGTCAATAGCATGTGCTTACGAGAGATGGATGTTACAGTTAGGACAACTAAAAGTCAAGAGGTATCAATATCTTTACCTCCATCAAAATATAATATTCCCAAGCAATTAGCTAATATAAAAGTAGATGCATCTCTCTTGGACATGGTCATCATTCCCGAACAACAAAAACATCTAAAGAATTATATGGAAGGTAAAACTTCTATAATAGATAGTTTATCTAAAAAACATGTTGGAGATGAATTGCCTATAAATAAGTTAGGTATAAATAATTTTAGGAATTCTGTAAAAAATCATTCCTTTTACATATCTGTAAAAATAATCAATAGGATAGTTCACTATTGCTTGATAGATGGTGGGTCAGGCTATAGCGTTATGTCCAAGATTATTATGGAAGAACTGGGACTCTCTTGTACAAATGAAAATTTGAGAAGCATGTTGTCCTGTAATAATCAACAACAAACAACGATTGGTCAAATTAAGGATGTAACTTTAGTCCTTTGTGCCCATCCTAAAATTAGAACCATATGTAACATTCAAGTAATCGACATGCCCGCCATTAACTAATCTATTATTCTAGGTAGATATCGGTAGGCTTTGACTAGTGGTTATATATATTTAGATGGAACACACATGTCTATTCTTAAAAATGGAAAGAACATTATTTTTTTAAGGGAAGGATGAATTTCACCATACATAGAAATTTTTTCTCAACCAAACATTAATTATATTGAGGAAGATATGGGTGTATACTCTATTTTTGTAGAAGAAGATGATGCTTCTCTTGAACAACCTTATGATTACGAAGATGGAATGTGGCATATGCACTTTGATGGTGCATGTTCAAGCGAAGGAAATGGAGTAGACATTGTATTATACTCTCATGTTGGTAAAATTCATAATTCTTCCTACATATTAGAATTTTCCTGTACTAATAACATTACTGAATTCGAAGCATTGTTGTTAGGAATTGAAAATGCTTACAATCTAGAATGTTATCATCTCACTGTCTTTGGAGATTCAGAACTTGTTGTTAAATTGATGAGGAAAAACTATAATCCTTCCAACAAGTTTCTGAAAAGATACACCCAAGTTGTTTTGGATTTAATTTCAAATTTTCTATATTTTAACATTACTCACATCATAACAGAGTTGAAATCTATGGTTGATAGGCTGGCTATTTTTGTGGCTTGTCCTACTAGAAAATTATTACCTCATAGACTTTATTGCACATTTTTATCTTTATATTGATCTCATATTCATAATAATGTGGAATCATGGCATGTCTTCCCTGATGACGAAAGCATTGGTGCTTTCTTGTAGAATAAGATTTATAAGCCAAAGGAAATCCTTTCACTTGAATTTATTAAAATTCCTAAAGGGTTGACTCCTATTGAGAGCTCACTCTCAACAAGTGATGTTAGCAACAGGAAAGAAACACATGAAGAGGATTCAAAGAGGAAAATAGGAGATAGCATTCCAGTGAACATTAGAACTTAGGAACATCCAAAGATATTAAAAATTGGAGCCCAGTGTTCCGAATATGAAAAACAAAAATTCATGGACTTATTTCGTGAATTTATAGATTTTTTTGCCTGGTCTTATGAGGATCTTCGTGGTTTTGATCCTAGTGTTATCTAGCATGGTATTATAATTAAGGAAGAAGAAATACATGTTAGGAAAAAGCAGAGACCTATAAACCCTGCTCTTGAAGCTACTATAAGAAAATAAGTGGAAAATTTGATAAATGCTCACATTGTCTTCTCCATTAAATATTCTGAGTGGGTTTCTAACATTGTTCCTGTATGGAAAAAAATGTTGACATTCAATTATGTGTTTATTTCTGTGCACTTAATAGAGCGAGTGTAAAAGATAACTTTCCCCTTACTAATATGGAAATGATTTTGCAGCAAGTACCAGGGTCACAGATGATGTCCCTTCTTGATGATTTTTCTAGTTACAATCAAATTAGAGTCAAAAGGGATGAAAAATATAAAACCACTTTTACAACTCAATGGAGCACCTTCATTTATGAACAAATTCCTTTTGGATCAATTAATGCAAGAGCTACTTTTCAGAGGGTTATGAAAATAACATTTCATGATATTATTGGTAAGATAATTCATATTTTTCTTGATGACTTATCAGTTTACTCTAAAAACCGACAAGATCATTTTTATCATATTAAAAAAGTCTTTTTGTTATAGGATATTTTCACCCTGCAGGAGTTACCTCCCTTAGGATATTCCTAGACCTAAGACATAACAGAGATGTAATATACAAAGTTTCCTAGATCTAAGTTATACATGAAAAAGATCTATTGAAATGGAAATCTTACCCGGATTACAATGATTGTACCCGCATGCTCCTTAGATGCTATTTTCCACGAATATTTCCTTCACCCTTACCAACTCAGATATGCACACATAGAGACACAAAAACCCTTCAGAAGATCCAACTGATCATGCATAAATTAATGATATATCTAATAATGTATCATAACACATGAAAACATTTATTTCTCCACAATAAAACATAGTAATTACATATAGATCGAAGTAGAGGTAAAAACCTTGTACGTATTCTATTAATCAAATGAAACAACTTATAATTTGAAGCTCTAACTAGGTTCCTTTCCCAAGCTCTGCGATTAATCTTCCAGCATAAACTTACTTTCTCCTTTTCTCCCCTTTTCCCATGAGAGACCCTAATTATTTATAGGATAGTAGGGACAAGATATCCACGACCAATATGAAAATCTTATCAAGGTCAAACAATGAAGAATATGTGATTGAATATCATCCCATGAAACCAATCCTAAAAAGGGATTAACATACCCGATCATGCCCTGCATTCTTATAGGGAGCGAATGGTTTCTCCTTGCAGGAGGAAAGGGAATGACTAACACTTCCTGGTCACAGGTTGTAAACGAGAAACCAACGACCATGGAAAAAAGTATTGTAATCTCAGGGGAAAAGTGGTATGATTGAGTGGCTCATATTACTGACCCCTAGATGATGTCCATTAATTGATGAGGTGGAAAATAAATGTATAATATATTCCCCCTAAACTGTGAGGTCAGAAGAGGTGTCTGATGGCTGAAATAATTTACAAACAAAATCACGGAGCTTTGAGTGAGGGAACCTGGAAAGAAAACATCATCATTTTGGAATAATAATAACATCCACGAGGCAGGCATACCCATGCTCAGTAATAAAACTAAGCATAGCCACCAAAGAACACACTTGATCCAGGTGGATATTGGTGGCCACCCACCTTTTCCAAATGGCTCAAAACAGTTTTCTGGCAATTTTGGCAATTTACTATTTTTAGCAGGTTTTAACTTCCGGGACCATTTTGAGGGCCTAAATGAAGGTTTTTCAAGACCGAGGTTCTAAATGATATCTAAAGGCATTATTGAGCCCCCAAAATGAATCTCCTTGATGATACCTTTCCAACGAGCTATCACACGCCTAAAACAGAGATCGTATGCAAAAGTTACGACCCCGGGAAGTTGATGTACTCACTTACCCAAACGGTGCCCACATGACTTTTGGCGCTTCATCTCCTAGGGTTAGGTTTTTGGATGTCTAGGAATTTTGGCATTCCTGTTTATTGTAAAAAGGCTTTTAGAGCCCCACTGTAATCATCTTCTTGCGAATGCGAGTAGCCGTCACATCTCTTCTCAGAGATAAGCTGCCACCATTCTAGCGAGTCTTTCATTCTATATTTTTATAGTCTTTGTACATTTCTTTGATTAATAGAAATCGTGTATTACTGTATATTCGTGTTTACGGTTTCATCTCTGATACATTTATGTTATATTATTGAATATCTACAATATCTTTGTGCATTTCTTTATTATATCTCCGCTCTCATTTCGTGCCGAAAATAATTCGGATCAGTGGTATCAGAGCAGGTTGCTCTTGATCATTTTTTCAGTGCATGTCCCCGACGAGGTCCGAGTATAGCAAGTTTGGTCTCGAGCTTGTCTCTCTTGAAGACAATGGCTCTCGCACACCCAAGAAACCCTCAATGGAAGAAGAAAAGAAAATCGACGGAGCAGACGATCCTATCAATCTATTGCTTGAGCAAGCTCTCACGCGACAGAGGGACGAAATGATGGAGAATTTTGCCCACATCCTTAAATGCCTACCGATAGCATCAGGTGCATCTTCATCAAGTGGCCACTTTGAAGACACCTCTCCTTTCAAGGTACAATTTAATTTTGATATTCCCATATTTGAAGGTCAAATAGATGCAGATGCCCTAGAAAAATGGTTAACTCTGCTAGAAGGTTATTTCTCTGTTCACAATTTTTCTGACAAAGAAAATATCACCTTCGCACTCCTTAAAGCTCTCCCTCATTTCAAACATTGGTGGGAAACTCATTGGGAGCAAAGTTCCACAGAGGAGTCTGGAATATATGGGGCCGATCCCACTTGGGATTTTTTCGTGGATGCGGTAAAAGAACAGTATTACCCTGTTGGCAACTATGAGGACCAGTACATGAGATGGACCACACTGCAGCATGAGAGGGGCCAAGCAGTTTCAGAGTTCACCAATACCTTCCATACCTTTCACACCAAGCTGGGTATCAAAGACTCCGAGCGACATTTGGTTCTGAAATACCATGGGGCTCTACACAGATACATCCAAACTAAAATGGATTTTCTGGACATCTCATCAGTCGGTGCTGCTTATCGATATGCTGTTAAAATTGAGCAGAAATTTAAGCACTAGAACAAATAGGAATTTGGGTCTGCAAATCCGCAACAACCAAAGTATGACAAATATGGCCTGAACAAACAGTCTCCCGAAAACCAGTCCAAGACACAGGAAAAGAAGGGTCACGGGAAGACAAAGGACACCGGAAAATGGTGTGATTTCCACAAAATCCCCTGGCACAACACCAATGAATGTCGCTCAAAACAGTCATTGGTGGCCGAGATCAAAGACAAAGAGTTGAACCCTGATTCAGAATCTGATTCTAAAAATAATGGTAAAGGACAGATCATTGACGTAGACCCCACTGCTATTGTCGCAACCGCAGCAATTCAACCAAAAGAACCAACGGATCCCGAAGAGGGGGAGCACCTTTTTCATTCATGTATGTGGGTGAAGGGGACCCAGCTGCATTTTATTTTTGATAGCGGAAGCCAGAAGAACCTCATCTCAGTAGAGGTCGTCAAACAGTTGGGATTGTCGACAACACCACACCCGCAGCCATACAACATCGGGTGGCTTCACCAAGGACGAGATCTTCGTGTCAACCAGCAATGTCGATTGTCATATGACATCTAGCCCTTCAAGGACGAGGTATTATGTGATGTTGCCCCACTGGATGTCTGTGATGTTCTCTTGGGCCAACCATATATGTGGAAGTGCCATGGTGTTTATGAGTCTCGACCCCGTAGTGTCATTGTTACTTTGGGGGGTCATCTCTACAGAATACCAGAGGTAGTTCCAACTATTGTTCCACCTAAAAAGTGCCGCAAGGTAGTATCTCATACTACAAAATTCATCTTCTTCACAATCTGTTCGAAAGGGGAACATAAGGACATTGCAACCACTACGGTTTCACCCCCTGCACCTTCTATCCAACAAAAGCAAGTCGACAAGGTTGTAGAAAAGCACAAAAATTCCTTCTGCACACCTTCCTCTCATGTATCTCAACTTTTTGAACAGCCTCAACTTCAACAGGTTCATGACAGACTTCCACAAACCAAGTAGCGCAACGTCTCCAACAAGACAAGCCGCTCACCAAGATGCAAATTCAACAAATGCTTTTCCCTCTCCCCTGGGAACTCAACGCAATGGAGACCATTGCTTCCTAAGGAGGGAGGATTGATCCAGGTGGATATCGGTGGCCACCCACCTTTTCCAAATGGCTCAAAACAGTTTTCTGGCAATTTTGACAATTTACTATTTTTAGCAGGTTTTAACTTTCGGGGCCATTTTGAGGGCCTAAATGAAGGTTTTTCGAGATTAAGGTTCTCAATGATGGCCAAAGGCATGATTGAGTCCCCAAAATGAATCTCCTCGATGATACCTTTCCAACAAGCTATCACATGCCTAAAACGGAGATCGTATGCAAAAGTTACGACCCCGGGAAGTTGATGTACTCACTTACCCAAACGGGGCCCACATGACTTTTGGCGCTTCATC
>ML787557.1:284933-322282 GCA_009831015.1 Picea engelmannii
TGCATAAAAAAAATATGAGAAGGAACAAAATCGCAGTTGCTAAGCAACCGTGTCCTTCACTCCAAGAAGACCTCGTAATTGTGCAAGTTTGTGCTCGTTGAATATTTTGTTGAAGATGTAGATGTCTGCATGGATCTAATGAAGTAGATGCACCATTGATATGTCCACACATATCCACTTTCTTTTCTTGTAATGAAGAATATCCAAATAAAGTTTGGATGAAACTTTGAAAACTGTGCAGCCATTTTCGGAAAAAAAACGCTAAAATTTTGTTGATTTTAAAAAATATCATAACTTCACTTTTTAGATGATTTTTTTTTTAAAATTGGATATTTTCCTGAGAGGAATTCAAATATCCAATTTATTTATGCAATTTTTTCTCAGAAAATATCATAATTGAGTCGTATGTGCGCGACTCCCTTTTTGTCTCTTGAGATGCATGCATTGCGCATGGAAAAGTGTCTGCATGTGACCCATGAGATGCATGCCATATATCTTCAAATCTGAAAACAAATCTGAAATGGAGTAGACATCATCTTCAATTAATGGAATACAAATTTGTGCAAATACTTTTGTAGAAGACTCTTCATAATAAGAGGCTTGATCTTCTGATGGCTTATCTTTTGGATCTATCTGTTCAACCTCCTGCATGAAATATTCAAAATCTTCTTTATTCCCGAATAGAACCTCCAATCTGGTCCATAATTCATTTGGATTTGATTCTTGTGAGTCATCATATACTTGATGGAGAATTTCAGGAGAAATAAACCAGAGGATATATCCTATGGCCATATCTTGTCTATTGATAAAATCATTTTTCTCATCGACAGAATCAGGCTCTACTTCCATTTCCATAATTATTTGGTACAAGCCTCTACATCTGAGCATAAGTAGAATTTTTGGCTTCCACTCCAAATAGTTATGAAGCGTGATAAGTATTGCTGGCGAATAATCCATATTTTCCGTGTGTTTCAATCTTTAGTACCTGCAAAAAATGATTTAGTGTATCCTTTTCTTAGTAGTCTGTCAGCTCTGATACCATGTAAATGTGTTGAACCTGCACATAATAGATCTATCTAGAAAATACCACACACATTTGCAGAGAGAAATTGAGAAAGAAGAAGAAAGAGAGAAAGAATGGAATAATTCTCATTAATTGTATTCCACACTCAAAGAGTGAATAATTTACAATATATATAGGCTTAATGAGTAACTAATGCACCATAGTAGTGATCTAGAGAGATATAGACACTCACTGACAGATACTGGAGTGAACTTCCAAAAAGTCCTAGTTAACTGATCCATGCAATCATCAGTTGACTGAGACACATGTGTGGAAGTGAGAGAGACACATGCAACTCCCGGTGATAAAACTGAGGTTTCCTTGCATGAGTGACTTCCACTAGTCTAACTGACTCTGAACTAAAGAATAACACCCTATTTTTTTAGGGAAATATTCTCTAGAGATAATATTCTCATTTAAAGAATCGTTCTCAACATTGGACTGTAAAACTTAGGAAAATAATTATAGGTGAGTGTGTAATATCTCCAATAGACACGACCAAGTACAAATGTGGATCTATGTCACATGAGATAAATTAGTGAGAGCACTCAATGCCTGAGTGATCTCTGAAGTACTCATGAATAACTCCATCACAGCTTGGGAGGGAGTGTGATCAAGGAATGAATGGTCCCAACCCAAGGTCTTTGTCCCAAATCCAAAATGGTATGAATATGCAACATGTGAATCAATGAGTTGAGGTAGAGCATGGTAGAAATCGTCTGATTACCAGTCATTGATCCATATCATTAACAAATGTGAGGGAACCCACCGATGATGATGATGGACCCCAAGATACCTATTACAATATAGCAGGTGTGAATAAATGATTTGAATTCAAAAGCACAAATATTAATTCAACAGGAGCCAATGATGTAAACCCACTATCAAAATGTAAGGGATCCTGCCACTAATGTCTGCAAGTCTCAGAGTACTGACTAGTTTCTAGATTTCAAACTTGGATAATGAGCTAGAGTCGATAGGATGAAATCCATAGAAGGAGGGCCTTTATGTATCCCCCATCGATCGACAAGAAACATAGAAATATACTTGGCGTGAAGAATGTAATGGTAGAGAACAAATAACACAGGGATGGCTGGGATAAATAGGTTGAAGGACTAAAAATGGCCAACAGAGGATAACCTTCCCTTGAAGAAATAAGCATGAAAAATAACTTGAATTGGAGCCATTGACTCAATAAGGACCAAAACAATCGCTAGAAATGACTGGAAGAGTAACCAATCGACGAAGTTCGAGAACTCATGGAGATGGTAATGATTTAGAGACAATGGATAACCCAACTATTGTACATAGATGCAAAATAGGTGCATTGTTCAAGGGATACTCAATAGACGACTTCCATTTGTGAAGATTACTAGAAGAAAAAACCCCATATTTTTTCTTCTTTAATTTTTAACGAGTGTGAAATAAAATACAAGTATGCTCGATGTTCTCACTTGTGGATTTATTGTCGAGCTTGGGCAGAGGATAGTGCTCAATTCATCATTTCATGTTTAGAGAGTCTGAAAAGACAAACAAGACTCGAAGGGTGTTCCTTTTCTTAAATTTAGTCTCCCGAGCCTGAAAAAGGATAAAAGGATACAAGATAGAACTCTTCTAGCCAAGGTTGATTAGAGTATTCCTTTTTTCATAATTAACCCATCTGGTCTGACAAAGGGGTAAAATTATACCAAATAGACATCCTTTTGAATCCTTTTAACAAGTGTGAAAGAAAACAAGCTCACTCAGTAATATTTTCATGTTTAGGGAGTCAGAAAAGAGCTTAATGGATAATCCATAGCGTAAATTTGTCATGGTTGGTTATCTAGCACAACAAAGGGATAATAGTAAGCTTGGATGGAGAGAATGAGTGGGTTGCGATGAAGTTCTAGGCACAAGGAACATGACTTGAAGAAATGGAATGCAACAGGACATGGAAAATGATGGCCACTCATAACGACGATTCTCGTCTAGAGGTGTCATATATGGTAGAAACTATATGTCTAATGATTAAGCATGGTTGCAGTGTAGTAATTAATGGAAGCATACGACGATATAACAATGATAAGCAGTAAAATAGAAGCATAGGTGTGACCATGTAAGAACAACATAAAGTTTTGGGAACCCTCTCTGGGAAGGATAAATATGATAGAAAGAGAGTGAATGCAACTCAATTTCAAAACATAAATCACTACAGAGGGTTCTAGGGCCCTACAAATTTGAGCGTAGGCATTGAATGATAGTAACGAGTGCTAATATAGGATGCCCATGAAAGGTAGTCTCTACCACTAAAAAATACAACGTGAAAATAATGGAAGGGATAATGTCACATTTCAAATGGGGTTGAACTTAAGGCATAAGGAGGGGAATCAAGTGGAAACCAAATGAATGTAATGGAAAAGGGGAAAAAACCACAACCCTATTCCTAAATGTAAAGTTTCAACACACTTTCCAAAACTTGAATCGATATTATGATGGGAGCTTAGTCCATATCTTCAATAACAAATGTTAATTTGTAGCCCAAAAGATTAAATCAAATCTTAAGAAGTAAACTCCCTTAAATTTTAAAAAAAAATTAACTTCTCTAGTGTGAAAAGGGTTATTTTGAAGACTAGTTTGCCAAAAATGGAAAAATAGTAATTATATGGGGAAAAAAAGGGATTTTTACCTCATTTATTTTGTTACCTGTGGTAAAAAAGTGGAGAAGATATTTTTGTGGAGAAATTTACTGTGGTGATTTCGAGAGCTTGGGCCACGGATCTATCAGCTGCTACCTACTAGGTTAGTAATCTAAACCTAACTTAGCAAACCCATGTTTTTGTTTCCCATTTTGTTGAATTTTGTTTGTGTAGTGAGGCCCGAAAATTTTGGGTCTACATGGTTGCGTGGGACCCTATATCAGAACAATGACCAGGAATCCCTTGTCACATGGTAGAAAAAGGATGTGGGTGATCAGTCGCTACCAAATCCATGGCAGTGATCGATCGCTCCCATCGCTTGGTGAGGGGGTGGCCAACTAGGGGTGGTCTCCATGTGTAGGGATATTTCCTAGTGACTGACAACCAGAAAGAAGTGGTCACACTGTGAAAACATGTGGGGAGTGACCATGTCTATTTGTTCACTCCGTGACAAGAAATGAGGTGTGACCGATTGCTTTGAAAGTTTTCTTGAACGATTTTTTAGTTTATGGAACATGGGTATGTGTGCTAATGAATTTTTCATGTTTTTAGAAGGTATTGCAATCATGATTGAATGGAAAGAGAGGGAAGATGAATTGAATGATAATGCTGCCATGGAAGACCCAAGAAATTTAGATTTTTTATGAGATTATGGTTTGCTAAAGTTCTTCTTATGTCAGAGTATGAGAGCACAACCGTTGATGTTAGAGCAGTTGATCATGATGTGGGATCCCGGTGAGCAACATTTCATGGTTTGAGACCATGTGTTGATGTTGGATATTGAGGATATCTATTTCCTCACAGGATTATCATGACGAGGGGCCACATTGGTACTAGTTAGACGTAAGGAACATTCATGTGAGACTGTCGATTCCTATATCAAGCAGTATTATCATCTGGTGATGGCAAAAAGTAGCAAAAAGATACCCATTGCACATGTGAAATAATTGGCCTCGAAGGCCATTTTATATACTATCACATGGGAAACAGGTAGTATGGGGCCTCACTTGGCTTTGAGGATCCATTTCAGTTACATCATGACGTGTCTGAGTCTAACCATATACAACTAGTGTTTAGGGCTCCTAGTAAACATGAAGGAGCAGTTGACCAAATGTAGGACAAGACAAAAAAAAGGAAATTTGAATATGGATCGATTTTGCTATCATTATTTTTCAAGCGAGTTCCTTCTTATAGCCCATGGGTGACATGGCCTATGGGTGGATTGAGGGATCCTTCTATGAAGAAGTGGACATAGTTGTTGTCACGTCTCGGGGGAGGGTGACAACCGAATTTTTGAGAAGATTTATTTGGTTGGTGGGATGGTCAGATCATAGACATCGAGGATTATGCCTAAAGGGATGTGGATTATCGAGGGGACCTAAGCATGGTCCTTCTCTATGGGAAGGGATGAAGCGATGATCTCAGTAAGAATGATTGGAAAAAAAAATTATTAAATTGTTTTGGAATATTTGATGTTTTTGTATTTTTAAAATATATGAAATTTTTGTGTGTAACATCACTAATTTGTGGGTTTTACAGATTGTGCACCATTCCATCTAGGGGAAATGTCACCCCTTGATCTCCATGCATAGTACAGGGGAGTGGCTCAAGTACAACAAGGTAGAGGGCCCCATGCAGAGATTTTAGAGAATCTTGAGGTGAACCTCGAGGCATTGACTACTGGGATTTTGGTACCACATCTAGATGATATTCCTTTGTGAACACACACTAGTAGATATTGGAAAAATTTTGACGTTCTATTTGCGACGTTATGGACAAAATTGGCCATGCTGTAAAAAAATAGAGGAAATTTTATATTTGTTTTTCCATATTGCCCGATAATGTCGCATGTGCAATGTAATACAAACCGATGTTGCTATTGCGATGAATACGTCACTATTGCGACACAATTGTATTGTCGTCTCTCTTGTGATGTTGGTAAAATAGTCGTTGTCGTTTGCGACGTTATGGAAACTAGGTTTTCCCCCTCCAACGGTCACCTAGTATTTGACCAAGTCAACTTTGATTTGGTCAACTATCATTGGAATTACGACATTATAAAATCCATAAATATATTGCATTTTACGGATGTTGCGACACATTTGCTATAATAACAACACTTCAAAAAGGGTTTAAGCGGGTCTTCTTGGCGAACAAAAAACATGTATTTTTTTCAGTATATGTCTATGGGGAAGAATGTCAGAAAACATTAGAGCTGGGAAAATAATTAAAGAGGGTGAAAAGGGTGACGATAAATGTTATTTCCCTTGCAAAAATTGTTGTACTAGATGTCCCGAAAGAGTTTTAATAGCAACAACTAAAAAACATTGTAGAAAATATGGGCACATGGACGGGGGATCAAATGAATATCGTCCCATGGTAATTAGATATATATACATTCATTATCCATTTTAATATTTATTGTATTCTCAAACTTTTAGATTGTTTTATACATGCACTAATTTTTCATGATTGTTTGTAATTAAAAAGTTAGATTTTCCCGCTAACTTTATGCACAAAGAACCAAGTAGTAGCAAAAATGATGTTGTAGTACAAGATGAAGAACTTGAAGCAGATAATCAAGATCAAGTTAATGATCCCATGGAAGTAGATGACAATAATAACATAGTTCAATATGATGGGACAAATAAAATGATTCAAGACTTACTCGGTCATCCATATGAGGGTCACGGGGACAATAGTGATGGTATTTATGATGAACCTCTGATTGAAAAGACAAATAAATGACTTTATAAAGGGTCAAGAGAAAATATTCTCTCCACTACATTGTTGTTGGTGAACTTGAAAGTTACGAATTATTTGTCGAACACTTGTATGACACAGATCCTAAGGTATGTAATATGTTTCTTCACATCTACATAACGGTTGAATTTTCCCCATTTTTTTTAGAGTTAATTAATGTGTAAAATAAAAATGTAATATTTACAATTAATATTCTTTACATTAACTATTTATTTTATATGTTTTAGATTGTTAGGTGAATTTTTGTTACCCTTGTCAAATATTTTACCTCCCACATATCGATATTTACATGGCATTATGAAAGGCATTGGAATGGAGTATCAAAGTATAGATGCATGTCTTGATGATCATATTATATATTATGGACGAAATGCGTCGAAAATAGAATGCCCGGTATGTGGTATCAGTAGATATCGAACTGATCAAGTAACAAAAATGGTTCCTCGAAAGGTTCTCCGACATATTCCCATAATTCCACGTTTGCAACGATTGTTCAGGTGCCAAAGCATAGCACAGTTTATGGATTACCATGCACGAAAGAGAATTGAAGATGGCATTCTTCAAATGTTTGCAGATGGCTATGCATTTAAGGAAATTGCTGCAAAATGGCTAGAATTTACAGATGAAGCTCGTAATGTTAGACTTTCATTGGAAACTAACGGTGTTAATCCATTTGGAGAGCTTCGGTCTATTTAATCAGTGTGGCCTATTTTTTTTATAAACAATAACATTCCTCCTTGGATTTCAATAAAGAGGGAGCACATAATGTTGACAATGGTTATTCCATGTATTTGTTTACATTAATTTTTCGAATTTAAATTTTTCATTTTTCTCTTTTTTTGCATAGCATATTTTATTTATTTATTTATGTATATATACATACCATGATAGTAATTTCGTGTAATTTAAAAAATTTAGGTAAGTACCAAGTTAAAGATATGAATGTGTATATCGAGCCTCTTATCGACGAGCTAATAAAGTTATGGGAGGGCATAACTATGTATGACATCTGTAAACCAATTGGGCAGAAGAGATTTCAATGCCGTGGAATACTTTTATGAACAATTCATGATGCCCCAGGACTAACACATTTTTTTGGTATGTAACGTTCCATATTGCACGCTTGAATAATATATAATTAATTGAATATATCATGCATGTTGTTTAAATAATCATTTCGTATATATATTAATAATTCACATTAATCCATCTGTTGCAGGTCTTCAAACAAAGGGTAAATTTTGATGTCCAGTTTGTGTTCCTAAGATGAAATCTCATCGGTCAAAAAGTTTAGGAAAGGAGGTGTTTGATGAGTATAGACACTTCCTCTCTAAAAACCATAAGTATGATACTACTAAAAAAGATCTTTTCAATGGGAAACAAGAGACTGGACTAAAATCACAAAGAATGACACTTCACCTATGGAAGTTGGCATATGACATAATTAATCCTTGAGGTACGCATTTTGTTTATGTATCGTAAATGGAATCATGTTTTGAAATTTTATTTTAATTATTCATTTTATTTTTCCGCATTTGATAAATAGTTTTATGATTTTTTTTATGCTTCGTCAGTGTTGTCGTCATGAAGGTAGTAATAATGGGATTCCACGAGGAATGAAATGTTATCCCACTCAATTCATGAGGTTTCCTTACTATAAGGACCTAAAAATAGTTCATTTATTTGATACAATGCATATCGGGAAGAATGTGACAGAAACATTATGGCGAATCATAGATGGTAGGAGGGATAAAGAAAAATTTGTCAAAATTTGTAATGACATTCGAGAAGCCAATCATGCAATGCAAAGTGTGATCCAATCAAATAATGAAGGAGACCAAAATAAAATTCCATGGTTATTAAAAGAGAAACAAAGTAATGGTGTAAAAGAGGTCATTCAAAAAATTAAATTTCCCATAGGTTTTTGTTCAAACATAAAGAATATCTTAACGAAGAAAGGTGAATTTGGTGGGGTAAAAACACATGATTGGAATACCTTCATTAAGTTAATTAATCATTTTAGTATTCATATTTATATATTGGTCGTATACATTTTTTGATATTTTTATTTTTTTGTCTTGTTTTGAACAAGTGACGATTTGTTTTTATTGTTACAATATGTTCTACCTCTATCTCTCCCAAACAACTTTGACAACAATGTCAAACAAGTTATATATGATCTTGGAAAATACAAGAGGTAAGTAGCTACAATATATATGCAAAAAACAAATTCAATTTTTTGTTGTACTTGATGACATGTGTTTTACTTGTAATGTAATATGTATTTATATGTTTTGTTGAAAAATGTTATTTCTTGGGTCATGATCTGTAGATGGTTGTCATTGAAAGAAATACATGAAGATGATATAAAGTATCAGAAGAGAGAAATTCCTTGGCTAATGTGTGAAATGCAGAAGTATCTACCTCCAACATTTTTCAATTCACAAGAACACTACTTCATACACCAAGTTGAGGATATTGAAATGTGTGGACCTGTACACACAAAGTCAATGTGGATGGTGGAGAGGCACTTGAAATCATTGAATGATTTGATTAGACAAAGAGCACGTCCTAAGGGTTTTATGGTGGAGGGATATATGGTATATTAATCCATGGTGTATATTAGTCAATATCTTCCTAAATTATCAGTGCAAGCTATGCATGCAGTGAATTGCATTTGGGATGTGAACTCCACCAAAAAATTTGAAAGGGAGTAGTTGTTGGGGAAAGGTACAATGAAGAAAGTGAGAGGTAATTAAATTGTGGATATTTTTACTAAATATATTTTTTTTGGTTTTTTGTGTATATGATCATACTCATTTAATATTTATTCTTTCATCATTTATTAGCATTTACCATGGTTATAACTAATATTTAATATTGGTGAATTGTGATTTTTTGATTGGTCAGTTGCTCAAGATTGGGATGCACTACATTTATACATTGCAAACAATCTTGACTGGATGAAGGTATGGATTGATAGATGTAAATAACGTCATGGCGGTAGGTTATCATGGAAAGAACTATTTGAACTGGTTAGAGAAGCTCGTCGTAATGGAGATTCCGATGTTACGCAGAGGGAAATAAATTTAGCATATAGTTTGAAATATGGAAAGGCAAGCAAATTCACCCATTTTATTCAGTTATTTTATATTGTATTAATGTGACTATAGGTGTGTTTTTTTCATATATATTATACTTTCCAAGTTATATAAATTTGTTTATTATTAATTGACAATGCATCTTTTACATGTCTGGCATATTGCAGTTGAAACACCACAAGGCTATGTGGTGAAATGGTCGTAAATTTCGCATCAAACAGTTGGATGAAACCAAGAAAAATTCTAATAGTGGGATAACTGCAGTATTCCAGGTCACTAATGTTTCCTCTAGGAGTGAAAAAAGTCCTCGAGAATTTGAAAATAGATACTATGAGTTTTTGAATGATATAATTGAGTGTGATTTTAATTCCTTCAAATTATTTTTGTTCGATGTCAAATGGTATAGGTTACAGATGCATGAACATGATGAGGAAAGAACCATTATTCAACATGCCAACAGATTTACGATGATTAAAACAACAGTTTTTGAAAAACAAACGACCGCTATGTTTTTCCAAGTCAATGTGAACAAGTATTTTACTCAAAGGTTCCAAGTAAGAGGGATTGGTAATTTGTTGTTAGATATGATCCAAGAGGAAGGCCAATAAAGTATATTGTAGATGAGGAAGATGATATTGAAGAAGAAGATGATGTATATCTAGAGAAGGAAGAATATGGGTCGATAGATGAATAAGATGGAGAAGATGAACCAAGCATAGGAGACAATGCGCCAGTTCTTGATGATGATATCGATGAAGATATGCTCGAAAATGACATTGATGATGATGATGATATCATCAATCATTTCAACATTGTTTCTGAACCAGATGTTGATACAGATATCGAGTTGGATGATCAAGAAGAAGATACAGAAGAAGGATGATACAAATTTTGTGTTGGTCGATGAGGTATGTAACTAGATATTTTAATTTGTATGAATTATTCTCTTTAAATAATTTTTAATTATGTGGGTTAATTACATGTTTTTAAGTTTTATTTCATTTTTGTTTTGGTGGTTTCTATGCACGATTATTATTTTATTTTTGTTTGTTTTCTATTTTATATATTGGGTATTGGGGAATTGAGAGCGATGTGAGGGGGGGGAGGGGCCATATGAGCTTCCACCTTCACATGGTTGGCCTTGTTTAGTAGAGAATAAATTATTCTCGAAACCAAGAGAATTTCATTCATCCATCTTATGTGGGGATGATATCAAAGATTATGTGGGGTGTTGGCACAAAGGTAGAACCAGGGTTCAGCTCCAAGAGCACACCAACAAGCCCTAGCTACTGGCCCTTTTGGTAGCACCTGCAAATCAAATGCAGTCTCACCCGAAGCAACTATGAGGGGGTTGGAGGACAAATATGTTTACAACCAGGGGAATATCAAGTGGTTCTTATTGCAACAACAACATAACATGCATCTATCATTAAAATAGCTAGATATTTCCTTCACAGCTATAGATATGATCTAATACAATAATGCAGATAACAATATAACAACATCAGAGCTCAAGGCATCAATCACACACACAACAACATATGTACATGGTTCACCCCCTCTCTAGGGATACGTCCACAGAACTGTGCTTATGATATATTAAGGTAAAGCTTACAGTTCTGATCTATGCTCTAGCCCACATATCCTCTCTCTCCATCTCTCTTCCTTCGTGCGCACCCAGCTACAGGACTTGATCTTCACACCCAGCTGAAGATCTTAAAATACCAGAAGGCTCTCTCTCTCAGCACTTCTGCCACCCTTAATACAATATTCTCCCAATGAATAATAACCGACAACAAGGCTCAACCATAGTACCGACCTAACCTAGGTCCTCTCGACCTCTATTTATACATTATACTCCCTCATCGACATCCTTAGGTCGAAACCTAGGTGTCAAAAACCCTAATTACCAAAACCCTAGGTGTCTACAACCCTAGGTCAACTTGACCCGTTCTTTCTAGGCTTTGCCAACCTGTCTTTCCTTCTCCATCTCGCGGTGCTCCAAGGCATCTAATGTTGGATTTTTCCACTTCCTGAGTCATCCTCGGTCCATCTTCCTTGTTGATATGTCATCCTCGATCTCCTCATCCAACGGATTGATTTTCTGCACTTTGCTCCATATTTTCTGTTCTTTTGCTCGGTTCGACCCAGTGATAGTCATTATGTCTCCCGCAAAGCTCACTTTTTCCCTTTTCTTCCTTGTTCTTTGCTTCCTTCCATAACCGAGGGCCAAAAGGCCCCGAACACTCACTTGTGACTCATCCTGAGGCACTTGAGATCTGATCCTCTTATTTTTCTTCAACTTTCGACTGCGCAGTGCAACCCTTGCTTTCTGCTTTATGCCTCCTTTCCATCCTTGTGCAGACTGTCTTTTCTGTGTCTGGTACCTAGTTTCAACTACACTTGGTATCTAGACCCTTGTCTTCTTGATTCTACTGAGAGATGCGAAGCAGTTGGTTGTCATAGTGCAACTTCAGCTGACTCCCATTCACCAAGCCTTCCTTCCAGTCTCCTTTCAATGTTTTCAGCTGCACAGCTCCACCTTTTGTAACATAGACAATTTCATATGGTCTGAGCCAATGAATTTTGAACTTCCCAGGGTGTTTTATAAACTTACTTTCATATAGTAGGACTAAATCACCTTTCCTGAATATCTTATTCTTGATGTGTCTGTCATGATAGGTCTTTTCTCGTTCCTTTTGTATTTGTTGATGGAAGCCTGCAATTAATCTATCTTCTTCTAGTTCGACCAACTGTGATAGCCTCTCATGAATAGCGTCGGTATCATCCATGTCTGCATCAGTATCATCCATGTCTGTAAATGCAACAATTCTTAAGCTTGGTACCAAGTACTCCATTGGGACAATAGCTTCAAGACCATAAACCAACTTGAAAGGAGTCTGTGTTGTTAATTTTTTGCAAGTGGTTCTATAAGCCCAAAGTACTGTTGGTACTCTTAAATCCCAGCCGTCCCTGTTCACACTAAAAATCTTTGTCAATTTTGTCTCCAAGATCTTGTTGAATGCTTCAACCATTCCATTTTCTTGTGGATGATAAGGTGTGCTCTTCTGACGGTGGATTGCAAATTTTTCAGTCAGGGATTCAACTATCTTATTGATGAAGTGTATACCATGATCACTCATAAGGACCTTAGGGCATCCAAACCTGGTTATTATGTCATCAAATATAAAATGAGCAGTTGTAGCTATGCTACAATACTTGACTACTCTTGCTTCGGCCCATCTAGTTAGGTATTCTATTGCAGTGATAATATACCTTGCTCCTGTATGCTTCCCTGGTGGGTTTATAGGTCCCATGAAGTCAATGGCCCATTTTTCAAATGCTTGTAGGGTCATCTGTGGTGCTAATGGAATCTCATCTCTTCAGGATGGCTTTCCAACTCGATGACATACATCACATGCTTTGGCATATTTTTTATCATCTCTGTGTAACGTAGGACACCAAAGGCCAGCTCGCAGAACCTTTTGCGCAGTTTCTTTTCCTGCATAATGTCCTCTTGCAATGCCTTCATGAGTTTCTTCGAGGATCATAGGGTGTTTTTGCTCCATCACACATCTTCTTAGGATCTTTTCAGGTCACACTTTATATATCTAACCAACTATTAGTGAAAAATTTGCAACATGCACCACTAGTTGTTTCTTCTGTGGAATTGTGTATTTAGCTGGAGCTATTCCTGTTGACAGGAACTGGACTATGTCTACGAAGTGGTCATCAATATTTCTAATGGAGAGTAGTTGTGCATCTGGCTGTGTGTCTTCCAGACTGGTAGGTTCTTAACCATGATCCAACCTCGACAGGTGGTCTAGGCCCTTATTCATTCTTCCTGGCTCAACTATAATGTCAAAATCATATTCTTGAAATAGGAGAAGCCATATGCATATTATTCCCCCCAACATTGGATTGTTGACTCGGTATTTCAACACAGAGTGATTAATAAACATTTTAAAGTGTCCTCCCAACAAGTAGTGGTGGAATTTCTACAATGCATACACCATGGCTAGTCCCCCTCTCTCTGTAGTAGTGCAATTGATTTCAGCTGTGGAGAGATTTCTACTGGAAAATGCTAATGGATGATCAATGCCCCCTTCTCTAGGTTGTGCCAATACTTCTCCTAATGCAATAGAAGATGCATCAACATGCACATGAAATTCCTTGCTCCAATTGGGAAAGACTAGAATAGGTGCAATGACCATATTTTGTTTTAGTGTGTCGAAGCTCTAATGGCATTCGTCTGTCCAACCAAACTAACAGTCTTTCCTTAATAACCTCTCCATTGGCATAGTAATATGAGCATATCCTTTGATAAATTTCCTATAATAGCTAGTATGTCCTAGCACAGTGCGCAGTTGTTTGACTGATGTAGGTGGTGGTAAATCAACTATAATTGCAATTTTGGATGGATCCACCAACAATCCTTGCTTGCATACTATATGACCTAATAATACTCCAAATGGTGAGAAGAAGATGCACTTCTTCAAATTCAAAGCAATTTGACACTGCCTACAGTTATCCAGCATTAGCCTTAGACATTCAATATGATTTTTCAACAAATTAAAAATAGTCCAGTCATCAAAGTATGCTTCTAAAAACTTATGCAAAAATTCTTTGAATGCTTCAACCACCACCCTAGAAAAGATGGTTGGGGCATTCTTCAGTCCAAATAACATTACTGTGTATTGGTAGGATCCCCACTTTGTGGCAAACGTAGTCTTATGACGGTCCTCCTTGGCGATGCGTATATGATGGTATCCTGAAAACCCATCTGTAAAAGAGTATGCTTCTTGGCCTCCCACGTTATCCAGCACTTCGTCTGTGAAAGGTGTAGGGAAGGAGTCATGTAGACAAGCATAATTCATCTTCCTGAGATCTACGCAAATCCTGATCTCACATGTCTTCTTATCTTACACTACAATGGGACTAATCCACTCTGACTCTTCGACAAGTTCAATAATCCCTGCTTCCATCATTCTGTCGAGCTCAATCTTCACTTTTTCCTTATATTTCAAGTTCAATATGTAGGGTCTTTGCTTGACTGGATTCACGTCTGGTTTCAAAGGTATTCTCATTTCTCCCATAGGTCCTTTGATTCCCTTCATATCAGTGAACTTGGTTGGGAACAATTCCTGATACTCATGCAATAATTCTGTGATTTTGTCCATGGTAGCAACGCCCCAGTAATCTCCGACACTGGAAATATTTGGTGTCTCCTCTATCCTGATATTGAATTTCTTTATCTTTATTGGTTGTCCAATGAATGGAAGTTCCACTCCTGGACCTTCCACATCTCTCTGACCTTCTGTTTTTGCGATATTCACCTTCCTTGGATCATTGTCTTCGTCGACATTGATGTCATAGCACGTCTACAGTTTCTAGAGGGGCGCAGTCCATTCATCCATTTATTGCTCCAAGGGGAGGCTAGATGCCTCCTCAAATACTTTCTGTCTCATCATCTATAGTGCTCGATCTACAGAAGGAAATTCACTGTTAAATGAAAAGGTGGTTATAAAATTCTAGATCATACCTTCCCATTCTGAAGTGACAAGGCGCAACTCTGCTTGAAGGTACCAGTTAATCGGGGTGGTATCCAGCGTATTGATGAAGTTGTCTACCCATTGTTCTCAAGGAATGTCACTCCATGCCTCTTTGTAGCTTCGTACATGGTCCTTTGGGCAGCTTCGACCTGTGTACCGTGCTTCACAACTTCCTTCTTGTGCTGAGAACCATGTTGTCATCAAGGTTCAACATTGTGTCTAGTCTGTAATATTGCTTTTATGTGTCCCCCACCATCTCCCTGGTGTGGATTTCATGGCCTCATCCATTGCCAACAACCTCTGTTGTGTTGGTACACTTGTCTCAAATTCTGATAAGAATCTTTCTAGAGAGTTCAACCCATCAAATGTGAGTAGATTGCTCACTATTTTTCCAATCCAACGAACTTCTCTAGTTAGCCTAGGACTTCTTCTTGTAGATACTTCATACATCTGGTTCTTCCAGTTCTCCACTGCTTCTTCGGAGTCAGATGGACATGCATTGTCACTTCGCCAGCTCAGATTTCTGTCAGCTGTAGGGTTGATGTAATCCTGTTGTCTGGCCGTTAATTTGTAGATGTTTTCTAGTTCAAATGTGTGGTCCTCTTCTCTGATGGGTTCTATGTATCTTGGGCCCTCATATGGATCTAAACATGCAACGACCCTAAGGACAATTTTCTCAAATGTCATGCGTCGTTTCTTTAAATCAATAATAGTGGAATTTTCAAAGGCCCAATCAATATCTAATAATGCAGGGTAAGGGAAGTTATCATCAACAATTTCAATTACCTCAAAATCTGCAATGGTTCTTACTCCATCGATGTCCACTGGGACATGCTCTAATCGTCCAAATGGGCTGACAGCTTGCTGATTAGCCATGCAAATCTTGATAGGGGAATATATCAGCTTGGGTTTTCCCATCAATTCCCAAGTTTGCTTCATCATGACATTGACTTATGACCCTATCTCAAGGACCACATAGTCTATCTCATACTCTCCTATCTGGGCATTCAAGTGTAATTCTTTATTTGTCCTTCTACTTTTTCCAATTTGGTGCACTTCTCTATTCAACAAGGGGTCTATTTTTCCTAGTTCATACTGCTTGATTAAATCTTGTAATTCTTGTACATCGCCTTTATCTTGAATCAACTTAACACAAGTGTGCAAGAATTCCATGAGTTTGCTTACCTCTTTCCCTTCTATTGGTGATGCAGATGGATCAAACGCCTGAGACATACTGTATTCTTTGATTTATGGTTGTCTCTTTGATGAATATCCTTGATCTCCTTTGAACTCTTTCCTTGCCTCCTCGAATATCTACCTTTCTTTATAGCATCGAACGTTGGGGTCTTTTCTGTAGCTTTCCTAACTCCGTGGTCATTTTTATTCCTTCCTTGGGTTGTTCTTTCTTCCCCTATAACAACGCCTCCTCGATTAATAACAACGACTCTAGGGTCTGCTCCGCGAGGTTCAACATATATCAGTTGTACTTTTGAGTTCTACTGGGGTCCTCATTTTTCCTTAAGTTTAGCCAATAGCATAGGGCATTCTTCTATGACATTCTCGAAAGAGTTACAGTAACTAAAGGTTGTGCAGGGATTCTGACAATCCCTTGCTAAATGGCCTAGCTGTGCGCAACTGTAACAGATTATTTTTCCTCGGCCTTGGCCCATACCTCCTCCTCCTCCTTCTCTGTAGCCACCATGAGGAGTGAAATTTCCTCTCCCCGGAGAGTTGTACTGCAGAGTGTTTCCCTCTTGTTCTACGTCACCTTGAATTTTGTATATGTCTCTCGACCTTTCATGCGTGAGATCATAAGCTCTACAATCTCGATCATCATGCCCCACTAATTTGCAGAATATACAATACAAGTTTGTGGGTGTCTGGACATACTTCTGCATGTAGTAGCACTCACCTGGGTGATGCCTATTTCTGCATACCTCACAACAGGGTAGGTTAACTTGCTTTAAGGGGCTCGGTTCCCTTGATCAAGTACTCATGAAATAAGGGGAAGTGTTCCTTATCATGGCCTTTCGATCTGCATCTGACACACCATATATCGTCCCCTTTGTCTTTTCCCTTGTCTTTTTTCATATCCTCGACCTGTAAAGGCAAAATAGTTAGCTAGCTCATGATCTAGCTAATGCCTGAGCTAGATTCTCCCATCGGTGCTAATTCAAGATTCATGGTGATCTCCAAAGCTTTTGCCTGAGATGCAATCTTCTACTACATCAAAGGGATTCTTATGTGTGGTAACAAAGTAGCGATGAACCACTCTTTGTTCTGTTCGTCAGGGATCTAGAAAGTTAATCAGCCTGTCAGGGTCTTGAATCTTTGGTTGAACTCCCAAACAACAACTTCTACCTTTTGTTTAATCTGTTTTAGTTCCGTAATACATTGTGATTCTGACTTAGTTTTCTTAAACTCTGCAATCAATGCATTATTGATCTCATTCAGGGGCTTATGTTGTGTCAGTCCTTGGACCAGTTTCATGTACCAGCTCAGCGCGCGATCCCTTAGCATAGTGCTGAACTACGTTCTCTTGATGGCTTCATCGGTGATATTTTTAATATTCCATACTGCCTCGCATAGAAACCAATGCTGATCTGGATCTTCATATCCATCTCCTCTAAAGATAGGGAGTCTCATTTCATCTTCCATAAAGCTGACTAGGGTTCTTTTCTAAGTAGATGCTAGGCTACTAATAATAGTACTTTGAAGACTCTGGTGGTTCTGACTATTCTGACTGCTAAGTGTTGTTGGGACAATAGGAGGATTAACGTTACTTACCTCAATAGTTCGCGCAATTCCTGAGGTTTCTGGCTCACTTTGGTGTAGTTCTTCAGCTTCCCCTTCTTTTGTTCTAGTGGGCTCTGGATGCTCTTCATCGGTTAGATCTACCTCTTCTCCACTATAGAAACCTTCTTCTTCGTAGTTTTGCTTAAACAAATTCTCAAGGTGAGCTCCTCGGAATACTTTCCCACTATGCGTATGCCTTGCTTCTATGTCGTTGTCGTTGCCCGAGATCTTGAACATTATCCTTTTCAGGTCCAATCAATCTATTGTGTCTTCAAGATGTGGTTTTCATGCAAGAGTATCTTGATTCTTAGCTTCAAGAAGTGAAAAAAATTTCCTCTGGGTCCCTTGAAAAAGTATCTCTCAGCTTGACTATAAGATTTTGTTCTATCAACATCAAACTTAGTGATATACCCTTCGATGGTACTATCAAACCAATGATCTACTGCTCTGGATACAACGTTGTCAACTCTCTTGACCTTCTAGATCAATGCTAGTGTCCAAACCACAGGGGGCCTAGATCTGATTTCAAACTGTGTGTTAGCTAACCTAGCCAACCACTCATGTAACTCCTGATGGATTCCTCCAAAGAAGATCTCGTGAATGTCGGTGAAGATGTATCTTTGTAGCCAATCTTCAGTTCTTATTTTAGGGTTCTTGTTCTGGGCTTCAGCGAAGTCCTTCTCTTGATCCTCTACCCACTTCTGAATCTTTGTATTCAATGGGAACCACCTTGACATTCCCTTAAAAATATTCTGGTCCTGGCAATAGAACCATTTGTTGGCACAGGGGAAAACCCAGGGTTCAGCTCCAAGAGCGCACCAACAAGCCCTAGATACTGGCCCTTTCGGCAGCACCTGCGAAGTAGATGCAGTATCACCCGAAGAAGCTATAAGGGGGTTGCAGGGTAGAGATGTCTACAACCAGGGGAATATCAAGTGGTTCTTATTGCAACAACAACATAACATGCATCTATCATTAAACTAGCTAGATCTTTCCTTCAAAGCTATAGATCTGATCTAATATAATAATGCAGATAAAAATATAACAACATTAGAGCTCAAGGCATCAATCACACACACAAAAAAGATGTACGTGGTTCACCCCCTCTCTAGGGCTACATCCACAAAACTGTGCTTATGATATATTAAGGTAAATCTTACAGTTTTGATCTACGCTCTAGCCCGTAGATCCTCTCTCTCTGTCTCTCTTCCTTCTTGCGCACCCAGCTACAGGACTTGATCTTTGCACCCAGCTGAATATATTACAATACCAGAAGGCTCTCTCTCAACACTTCTCCCACCCTTAATACAATATTCTCCCAATGAATAATAACCGACAACAAGGCTCAACCATAGTACCGACCCGACCTAGGTCCTCTCGACCTCTATTTATACATTATACTCCCTCACCGACAGCCTTAGGTCAAAACCTAGGTGTCAAACACCCTAATTACCAAAACCCTAGGTGTCTACAACCCTAGGTCAACTTGACCCATTCTTTCCGGGCTTCACCAACTTGTCTTTCCTTCTCCATCTCGCGGTGCTCCAAGGCATCTAATGCTAGATTTTTCCACTTCCTGAGTCATCCTCGGTTCGTCTTCCTTGCTGATCTGTCATCCTCTCATCCAATGGCTTGCTTTTCCGCACTTCGCTCCATCTTTTCTGTTCTTTTGCTCGCTTCGACCTAGTGACAGTCACTGTGTCTCCCGTGAAGCTTGCTTTTTCCCTTTTCTTCCTCGTTCTTCACTTCCTTCCATAACCCAGGGCCAACATGGGGACACCATACATCCTTGAGTCTTGAAACCCTCACATACCATCAAGGCATGCGTCTAGTCTAACCATGTCAAATTTTGATGCATACAGACACATATTAAAGAAATTTTAACGTTAGCCCCATTTACTAGTGCTCACTATGCAAGGTCGGTGAATGAAATTTGTGGTGGTTGAATTGGACGTTCCATGACATTTCAAGAGAGTTACAACAAATATTATATAGATGGAAACAACGACATTTGACAAATATGAGACGACCATTATGAAAGTTGTTGAAAAAATGGACGATCTCAAAGATTATGTGGTCGGGACATCAGACATCCTTGAGTCTTGAAACCTTCCCATACCGTCAAGGCATGTGTCTAGTCTAACCATGTCGAATTTCGACGCATACATGCACAATTTGAAGAAATTTCAATGTTGGCCCCATTCACCACTCACTATGCGGGGTCAGTGCAAGATGACATTTGTGGTGGTTGAATTGAAGCTTTTGCAACATCAACTCAACTTGGTAATTCAATAATCAAACCCTACTTAAGTATTATGTAGGGACATCAAACATCCTTAATTATTGAAACCCTCCCATACCTTCAAGGCAACTATCTAGTCTAAACATGTCAAATTTCGATGCATACGGGCACAGATTGAAAACATTTCAACGTTGGCCCCATTCATTACTCACTGTGTGGGGTCGGTGGAAGAAATTTGTGATGGGTGTATTTGAAGTTCCATGTCAAATTTCAAGATAGTTGTGACAACGATTCTATAAAAGGGAATGATAGATGATGACAATGAGAGGTGCAACATGATGAACATTGATGAAAATGTGGACGATATCAAAGATTATGTGGGGACATCATACATCCTTGAGTCTTGAAACCCTACCATACTGTCAAGGCATGTGTCTAGTCTAACCATGTCAAATTTTGATGCATACAAACACATATTGAAGGAATTTCAACGTTGGCCCCATTCACTAGTGCTCACTATGTGGGGTCAATGCATAACATTTGTGGTGGTTGAATTGGAATTTCCATGACATTTCAAGAGAGTTCCAACAAAGATTCTACAGATGGAAATAACAAAATTTGAAAAATATGAGACACCCATTTTGAACATTGTTGCAAACATGGGCGATCTCAAAGATTATGTGGTCGGGACATCAGACATCCTTGTTTCTTGAAACCCTCCCATACCATCAAGGCATGTATCTAGTCTAACCATGTCAAATTTTGACTCATACATGCACGGTTTGAATAAAGTTCAACGTTGGCCCCATTCATTGCTCACTATGTGGGGTTGGTGCAAGATGACATTTGTGGTGGGTGAATTGAAGCTTCTAAGACATCAAATCGACTTGGTAATTCAATAATCAAACCCTCCTTAATTATTATGAGAGGACATCAAACATCCCTAAGTATTGAAACCCTCCCATACCTTCAAGGAAACTATCTAGTCTAACCATGTCAAATTTCGATGCATACGAGCACATATTGTAAACATTTCAATGCTGGCCCCATTCACTGCTCACTGTGAGGGGTTGGTGGAAGAAATTTGTGATGGGTGTATTTGAAGTTCCATGTCAAATTTCAAGATAGTTCTAACAATGATTCTATATAAGGGAATGATGAATGATGACAATGAGAGGTGCAACATGATGAACGTTGATGAAAATGTGGACAATCTCAAAGATCATGTGGGGAAATCACACATCCTTGAGTCTTGAAACCCTCCCATACTATCAAGGCATGTGTCTAGTCTAACCATGTCAAATTTCGATGCATACATGCACATATTGAATAAATTTCAACATTGGCCCCATTCACTAGTGCTCACTATGCAGGGTCGGTGCATGACATTTGTGGTGGTTGAATTGGAAGTTCCATGACATTTCAAGAGAGTTCCAACAAAGATTCTACAGATGGAAACAATGACATTTGACAAATATGAGATGCCCATTATGAACGTTGTTGAAAACATGGATGATCTCAAATATTATGTGGTCGGGACATAAGACATCCTTGAGTCTTGAAACCCTCCTATACCATCAAGGCATGTGTGTAGTCTAACCATGTCCAATTTCGATGCATACATGCACAATTTGAATAAATTTCAACATTGGCCCCATTCATTGCTCACTATGTGAGGTTGGTGCAAGATGACATTTGTGGTGGGTGAATTGAAGCTTCTGCGACATCAACTCGAATTGGTAATTCAATAATCAAACCCTCCTTAAGTATTATGCGGGGACATCAAACATCCTTAAGTATCGAAACCCTCCCATACCTTCAAGGAAACTATCCAGTCTATCCATGTCAAATTTCGATGCATACTAGCACAAATTGAAAACATTTCAATGTTGGCCCCATTCACTGCTCACTGTGCCGGGTCAATGGAAGAAATTTGTGATGGGTGTATTTGAAGTTCCATGTCTAATTTCAAGATAGTTCCGACAATGATTCTATAGAAGGGAATGGTGAATGCTGACAATGAGAGGTGCAACATGATAAATGTTAATACAAATGTGGACAATATCAAAGATTATGTGGGGACATCATACATCCTTGAGTCTTGAAACCCTCCCATATTGTCAAGGCATGTGTCTGGTCTAACCATGTCAAATTTCGATGCATACAAACACATATTGAAGAAATTTCAATGTTGGCCCCATTCACTAGTGCTCGCTATGTGGGGTTGATGCATGATATTTGTGGTGGTTGAATTGGAAGTTCCATGACATTTCAAGAGAGTTCCAACAAAGATTCTACAGATGGAAACAATGAAATTTGACAAATATGAGATGCCCATTATGAATGTTTTTGCAAACATGGATGATCTCAAAGATTATGTGGTCGTGACATCAAAGATCCTTGAGTCTTGAAACACTCCCATACCGTCAAGGCATGTGCCTAGTCTAACCATGTTGAATTTCGATGCATACATGCATAGTTTGAAGAAATTTCAATGTTGTCCCCATTAAATGCTCACTATACAGGGTCGATGCAAGATGACATTTGTGGTGGGTGAATTGAAGCTTCTGCAACATCAACTTGACTTGGTAATTCAATAATCAAACCCTCCTTAAGTATTATGTGGGGACATTAAACATCCCTAAGTGTCGAAACCCTCCCATACCTTAAAGGTAACTATCTAGTCTAACCATGTCACATTTCAATGCATACGGGCACAGATTGAAAACATTTCAACGTTGGCCCCATTCACTACTCACTGTGGGGGGTTGGTGTAAGAAATTTGTGATGGGTGTATTTGAAGTTCCATGTCAAATTTCAAGATAGTTTCGACAACGATTCTATATAAGGGAATGACGAATGATGACAATGAGAGGTGAAACATGATGAACGTTGATGCAAATGTGGATGATATCAAAGATTATGTGGGGACATCATACATCCTTGAGTCGTGAAACCCTCCCATACCCTCAAGGCATGTATCTAGTCTAACCATGTCAAATTTCGATGCATATAGGCACACATTGAAGAAATTTCAATGTTGGCCCCATTTACTAGTGCTCACTGTGCAGGGTCGGTGAATGACATTTGTGGTGGTTGAATTGGAAGTTCCAAGACATTTCAAGAGAGTTCCAACAAAGATTCTACAGATGAAAAAAATGACATTTGACAAATATGAGACGCCCATTATGAACATTGTTGCAAACATGGACGATCTCAAAGATTATGTGGTCGGGACATCATACATCCTTGAGTCTTGAAACCCTCCCATACATTCAAGGCATGTTTCTAGTCTAACCATGTCGAATTTTGACCCATACATGCACAGTTTGAAGAAATTTCAATGTTGTCCACATTCACTACTCACTATGCGGGGTCGGTGCTAGATGAAATTTTTGGTGGGTGAATTGAAGCTTCTGCGACATCAAATCAACTTGGTAATTCAATAATCAAATCCTCCTTAAGTATTATGTAGGGATATCAAACATCCTTAAGTATTGAAACCCTCCCATACCTTCAAGGAAACTATCTAGTCTAACCATGTCAAATTTTGATGCATACGGGCACAAATTGAAAACATTTCAACGTTGGCCCCATTCACTGCTCACTATGCGGGGTCAGTGGAATAAATTTGTGATGGTTGTATTTGAAGTTCTCACCTGGGGTGTCTACTCTTTTAGCCTTATCAAAATGGACCTACATTTCACTCTACCCATCTGTCAAACTCTTTAGTTGACAAGTATGCTGTTATTTTTTACTTTTAAAATAATCCAAAGAACAAAAGAACAAAGTGGGTGACCCAAAAAACAAAGTAGTGGTGTTCTAAAATCTATATAACTCATATACTGCCCTAGGCAAACTATCACCAAGAACAACCATTCATATATCTATATCCTAAAGATGAGGTTGAATAATCACTTGTCATTATTGAATTATTGGTATAACACAACAATGTTAAAAAATACGCACAACTCTTAACACAGACAACTTAGAAAAATATGTCATACTCATAATGGTACAAAATCATGAAATCATTCCAATGGAACCAATTTTGAATTATTAGACTCTAAAAATTCTTGAACTCACAAATCTGCACATTCAATAGATAGATTTGGTGTCAAGTGAGGCTTAAATATTGGTTATTCGACCATTAGAAAAAGAGAGATTATGCGTATATGTTAAAAATCTATACACATTCCAAGCTAAAATTGATACACTTGGACCAAAGATGGGCATTTTTCTTAATTTGAGGCTTAAAAAAATGGTCCATGTGACATTGCTAAAAAATTCTCTATTCGTCCACGCTACAAGCTAATGTAGTCCCTTAAGTCATAATATCAACCCAATTAATCTTTATAATGTCCTTCAACCTCAAATAGATCTTCCAACTAACTTTGGAATCAATTTTTATTTAGGAGAAGGCCAAAATAAAGAGTTTTGCAAGAGGTTATTTAAGGGTTTCTAAGCATGAGCAAAGGGAAGCTTTGGATAAGTATTTTTGCTACAAAACAAGAAGTAACATCCTTGCAATATATTCATATTGAGGGAGGTCAAATCCTAGTGATTTCAATATGGTATCTTCCTTTGGATATTTGCTCGCAGCCATTGCCACATTTGAATAAAAGGTATTAAATCTAATTATAATTTTCAAGAACTTAAAGTTTGTCTTAACTATAGATTCTCCCAATTATAATTTACAAACGTTTAGTTTTTCTATGTGTAAATTTTTAAGCCAATACAAACTAGAATCACACTTCAAAACCTATTATCGTTGAACATTCCAACAACACCAAGCACCTCATATGTTTCGACCAAACTAAAATATTAGCCAAAACTGAACACTATTTGACTAGGATCATTAGAGAATCTATTGAAATTGAGAAGTTATTTTCTTTTTACATTTTTACTCCCTATTTAACCCTCCTCACCCTCTTTCCTTCATTCAAATTTATTCATTTGTACCTTGTTTTTTTTGTTCTCCTATTGATTCCTCTATGGTTTGTTGGTTGCTTTCCTCACTTGATGCCATTTCCTTGTTTCTTTTCTTCCCCTTCTCCTTTTTCCTTCACTAATATTTGTGGACAAAATTATACATTTTTCGATAGTTAACTTTGTTTATTTTTACTTTAATTATTTTGCATTGATCCCTTTGAATTAAAATTATTATTAACCATTTCTAACCTTAATTTTAGTATCATTATTATTGTCTTATTATTATTTTTAGCTCTTAAGATTGTACCTAGCAAGTGTAGAGGTATGCAAGATGTATGATTCCAATGTCTTGCTAGCACATAATCAAAATCAATCGAAATCAAAACATTATTAATTATTCCTATTTCATTTTAAAACTAATGGCCAAATACAAACTTGATTAGCATTCCTTCAACAAAAATCCATTCAGTGCTTTCATAAACTTCATAAAATTTAATCTTGATAAACAAGGTATGCTGAGTGGTTTCTTGAGCATAGTCCATTCTCTAACTTAAATATTGTTATGAATACATCTTTTGATACATCCGTAATTATGTATCTTCAACTGTTATAAGAATGATTAGATTAAAATAGCAAAGCTTTAGCGATAATTTAATAATATGTCATGGAAAAAAAAATATGTCACCTACTAAAATTGAAAGGACCCCTATTGTCTTAGGAATGCTTTAAAGAAAACTGTTAGGGTCCTAACCCGCACATAGGTAGATTAATATATTCAGATGTAATGAAGGTCAATATTAATAAGGCCTTTTAATAAAATAGAATAAGGCGGATGTAATAAGACCTAATAGAAGCTTCCACTTCTAGAAGGATCTTCCTCTAGATGTTTCTCTTGATAGACATTTTGTATAGATAAGGGTTGAGGGTATGAAAACCCTAGCTTGGAGATTATTGTAATAGAGCGTTGCTCGATTGGAGGTTGCCCCCTAGAAGAGGCCTATGAACATTGCTTTGTGAATCAAAGTGCTATTTCTATTGCTATTCTTATATCATTTCTGTGTTATTGTGGAGATTATGCTGGATATTTTACTGTTGTTCTGCCATTTCTAGCATTTTATTTTTGTTCTGCATATTTTATATATCTGGTATCTTACAAGTGGTATCATAGCACTTTCCTTGGAAGAAATTGTGGGAATTTTTTTTCCAAGGTAGAGACGTATTCCAACATCTTTAAACCACAAAGATCTATCGTTACGCGCATAAACCCATGGTTGAGGGATTCATACATGCAAGAAATACAAGTGGTTCTTAAGCGCACATCTGTTGGCCACCCTTGTAATCCTTGTTGGTACCCCTTTGAGTGGTAGCACATTAGACAACACCTGTGTATGGATTGGCCTAGATTTCCTAAAGCCCTCTTTAGATAAACCTATCGGCCGCCAGACTGCTATAGTGTCACCGAGAACAACACTCGGGAATATACTGTCTAGTACCTAGGTAGTCGGGTAGTACAGCTAAGGGTATGGTCTATCCTCCTTAGTTAGTTCCCTGAGATATTGGGCCGAGTACTACTGTTGGACCCTGCACGTATATCAGAGAGCTATAGCACAGGGAAAACCCTTGTCTATAGAAGCCTTGAATACCTAACCCTTGGGGGACAAAAACATAAACGAATTAATAACAGATCAGATCTATTGCCACGCAACTGTGTTCGGGTTTCCAAGTAAATACACATCTCTTTCTGGTTAAACATTTGGGGATTTCATCACTGCAGTATTCTTCAGACCAGAGTATAACTTCATAGGTGTAAAAAAAAAAAGTCTGGAAATTTTTTCACCATTATTTGAGACCTATTTCAATGGATCCATCTTTCCGCCCTTATCAATTTCATCCATATCATTTTTAGACAAAATTTTTGACCCCATCCACCCCTTTTTAGTTCACCCATCCTCATGGCCCATACCCGTAGCCAAGACCTAGAAGCTCGCTTCAACACCATGCAATTTCGTTTCCTAAAAATCTACAAAGAAGTAAAACAACTCAGTGCTACTATTGCCTCCATCGATTCATCCATCAATGCTACCATAAATACAACCATGTAGTCCTCAATGGAGGAAGTCAAACAAGAACTTACCACCCAGCTTGAATCTGTCTTTGCAGCACTCTGCACCAAACTGAAGATCCCTACAGATGACCATTTCTCTGAAGCACATCCAAAGAATGAAGGCGAAACTTCCTCCCATTCCCATACCTTTCAATCCCATCACTTTCAACGTGACATACACCTTCCGTGGGTGGATGTGACCGAATTTGATGGCTCAAACCCCACTGGTTGGGTAACCCAAATGGAACATTATTTCTCTTTATATGGCATTACCGATGACTTGGCCAAACTCCGGTATGGTGTTCTCCATCTAGATCAAGAACGTTGGCAATGGTGGCAATGGAGAAAAACTTCCTGTCAAGGGTATACTGCTTGGACCCAATTTGTGACTGAGCTTTATGAACGCTTTGACATAGACACCAACCATTTGGGTTGTTTGATAAAGTTGAAGCAATCTGGAATAGTAGAAGACTTCATAGCTGCCTTTGAACACCTAGCTTTTCGAACATAGGGCATGACTGATGCTTTCTTTGGAGAGTGTTTTATTAGTGGCCTCAAGGAGGAGATTCGGGCCCATGTCCTCATGGCTTGACCCTCAACTTGGGTGGAGGCTACTAAAAGAGATAAAGAAGCACAATAGGTGGTATCATCACAAAACTGAAAACCCTCCTTTATCCCTTGCCCTAAACCTGTCACTCCCACTACTCCCTCTGCCCCATTAAAAATCCAAAAATTGACTAGGGTTGAAATGGCTGAATGCCAACTCAAAGGCCTTTGTTATAATTGTGATGATAAATATTTCTCGGGCCACAAGTGTAAGGAACAAAATATTTTTATGGAAATCTCTGAGGAAATTTCAGAAGAGGATGTTGAAACTCCCCTTATGTCTAAGTCACCTAAAATCACTGACATAACCCCTCCCTCAAACCCTCCCGAAGTAGAACCCGTCATTTCCCTCAATGCACTTACTGGTTTTTCCACTCCCCAAATCGTCAAGTTCATCGGTTACATCAAGCACTGGAAGGTCATCATTCTGGTTGATAGTGGAAGAACCCATAATTTTATTCATTGCCACATTGCCCAAGAAACTCATTACTACGTCCATGTTGTCAATAATTTCCAAATCATGATTGCCAATGGTGGATCCATGAAATGTGGAGGGCGCTGTGAAAATGTGCGTCTCCAAATCGGTGACTACCACCTAAAATCTCATATGTTTGCTATCGACATGGGTGGTTGTGACATTGTGTTGGGTGCCGGTTGGCTAAGATCTTTGGGTCCCATTCTCATGGATTTTAAGGCATTAACCATGCAACTCGACCAGGAAGGCCACCAATATAAATTCCAGGGCATCACTGCTAGTTCACCTGAGGTCATTAGTTCCCATCGCATAGAAAAGCTGCTCAAAAAAGGTAATTCTGGTGTCATTGCCCAACTCCATGCCATTCAAGCAACATAAACACCCCCGGTGCCGCATGACCTCCAAGCTCTCATTTCTAAACATCAAATGGTATTTTCCACTCCCCAAGGCCTCCCTCCTTCCCGTGGTGTTCATGATCATTCCATTCCCCTTGTACCCGGAAGCCTTCCTCCCAATATCTGTCCATATTGCCACCCCTTCTCACAAAAAAATGAAATTGAGAAAATGGTCTAGGAACTCCTTAATGCAGGCGTTATCCACCCTAGTACAAGCCCTTACTCTTCTCCTCTAGTCATGGTCCTAAAGAAAGAAGGTTCTTGGAGAATGTGTCCTAGCTTTCATGCCCTCAACAAACTAACCATTAAAGACAAATTTCCCATTCCTGTCATTGATGACCTCCTGGATGAATTGAGTGGCGGCCAATTCTTTACTAAATTTGATCTTCACTCGGGCTATCACCAAATATGTATGAAAGAGGCAGACATTCCCAAGATGACCTTTCGCACTCATGAGGGCCACTATGAGTTTTTGGTCATGCCCTTTGTCTTGTGTAATGCTCCCTCCACCTTCCAAAGCCTCATGAATCATGTCTTCCGTCCCTTTCTCCATCATTTTGTCTTAGTTTTCTTTGATGATATCCTCATCTATAGCAAAACCTGGACTGACCATATTACTCATGTGGATCAAGTTCTCCATATCCTCTCCCAGCACCAACATTTCCTGAAACAGTCTAAATGTGCTTTTGGTGCCTCGGAAGTAGAATACTTGGGTCATCTGGTTGGCAAGGATGGCGTCAAGGTGGATCCAAAAAATATTGAAGCTATGAAAGATTGGCCGCACCCAAAGACTCTCAAAAGCTTGCATGGATTTATGGGCTTAACAGGGTATTATCACAAGTTTGTTAGGAACTATGGAAAGATTGCAGCACCTCTCACTGCTCTCCTCAAAAAGAACTCTTTCACTTGGACTCCAGCCGCTACTCAAGCTTTTCAAACCTTGAAGACGACCATGTGCACCACTCCGGTTCTGGCCCTTCCTGATTTCACAAAGACCTTTGTGTTGGAATGTGATGCCTCAGGGAAAGGAATTGGTGTTGTCCTTATGCAAGAGGGTAGACCTTTGGCCTTCACCAGCAAGCAACTGTCTGAAAGGAATCTGGGCAAACCCATTTATGAAAAGGAAATGTTGGCTATTCTGCATGCCGTTGAGCTGTGGCGCCCTTATCTCTTGGGGCAACACTTCCAAATCAAGACTGACCATCAAAGCCTCAAGTACTTTCTGGAACAACGCATTTCCTCCTAGGAGCAACAAAAATGGGTGACTAATCTCTTTGGTTATGATTATGAGATCATTTACAAGAAGGGCAAAGACAATGTAGTGGCGGATGCACTGTCCCAAAAATATGAAGAAGAAGGATCCCTTTTTTCTCTTTCCTTCATTGTACCAGATTGGCTCCAAGCTGTACGACAGGAATGGCTTCAAGACCCCAAAAGTTTGCATCTGATCCAACAATTGCAGAGCAAGGCTCCGGCTCCCCCAGGGTACTCTTGGCTACAGGATGAGCTTCGATACAAAGGCCATTTGTATTTAAGTAAACAATCAAAGCTTAAATCCACGGTACTTTCTGAGCTTCATGCTACACTCACAATGGGGCACTCAAGGTTCACCAAAACATATGATAGAGTCAAACGCTCTTTTTTCTGGGATGGTATGAAACAGGACATCCGTAATTTTGTAGCTGAATGTGAGGTGTGTCAACACAACAAGGGAGAAACAGTCAAATCTCTGGGCACAATACAACTGCTTCCGATTCCATCAGCTATTTAGAAGGATTTCTCTATGGACTTTATTACCAGCTTACCCAAATCAGGGAATAAATCAGTCATTATGGTGGTTGTGGATCGCCTTTCCAAGTATTCTCATTTCTGTACTCTTCAACACCCATTTACTGCATCCAAAGTGGCTCAACTTTTCATGGACCAAGTCTTCAAGCTTCATGGCATGCCGCACTCTATTGTTTCTGATCGTGACCCAACTTTCAAAAGCAATTTTTGGCAAGAACTGTTTAAGCTCCAAGGCACCCAATTGCATCTCAACAGAGCTTATCATCCCCAGACTGATGGTCAAACGGAAGTTGTCAAAAAGTGTTTGGAAACATATATGAGGTGTTTTGCTTCTGAAAAACAACATCAGTGGGTTCAATGGCTATCCCTAGCCAAATGGTGGTACAACACTTCCTACCATACATCTACTCGCATGACTCCTTTTGACGAAGTATATGGACAGAAGCCACCTTTAGTTCTCTCATACTTACCAGGTACCTCGAAGGTCCAAGTGGTTGACCAAACAGTTACAGTTCAAGAGGATATTCTTCGTACCCTTAAAGAGAACTTGGTCATGGCACAAAATCACATGAAGCAATAAGTAGATCAAGGTCACTCTAAACGTTAATTTACAGAAGGGGATTAGGTGTTTCTGTGACTGCAACCATACAAGCAAACTTCAATCAAGGCCGAGCATTTTCAGAAGCTAGCGCCCAAATTTTATGGTCCTTATACAGTTCTCAAACGTGTGGGACAAGTCGCATATCAGTTAGCTTTGCCCAGTCAGTCGAAGCTACATCTAGTTTTCCATGTTTCATGCTTAAAGAAGGTGATTGGAACTCGTTGCCAAATTCAAAGCAACCTTCCTAAGTTAACTGAAGAAGGATCCATTTGGCTACAGCCAGAAGTAATTTTGGACTAGCATGAGCATTGCCTGCGTCACCGAACCATCAAGGAAGTGCTACTCTAGTGGAAAGATATGAATCCAGAGGATGCCACTTGGGAACCAGCTACCATTCTGCAGCAGTTTCCTCATCTCAAGCCTTGAGGACAAGGCTATTTTTAAGGGGGCGGACATGTTAGGGTCCTAACCCGCACATAGGTAGATTAATATATTCGGATGTAATAAAGGTCAATATTAATAAGGCCTTTCAATAAAATAGAATAAGGCGGATGTAAGAAGACCTAATAAAAGATTCCGCTTAGAAGGATCTTCCTCTAGATGCTTCTCTTGATAGACATTTTGTATAAACTAGAGTCGAGGGTATGAAAACCCTAGCTTGGAGATTATTGTCATAGAGCACTGCTCGATTGGAGGTTGCCCCCTCGAAGAGGCCTGTGAACATTACTTTCTAAATCAAAGTGATATTTCTATTGCTGTTCTTATATCATTTCTGTGTTATTGTGGAGATTATGCTGGATATTTTACTGTTATTCTGCCATTTCTAGCATTTTTTTTTCTGTTCTGCATATTTTATATATCTGGTATCTTACAAAAACTTGTTAATACATTCTAAAATTGTCCTTGTCAATAATACCCATGACCACACTTTTTGTAAAACTCCTACTTGGTGTACAAAAGCTCCTAATGGCGCTCATATTTGAAGAACAAACCAAATATACCCTCTAAATGGCTTGTGTTGCGATTCAAGGACTCATTCATGGATCATGAGCCTTAAAAGATTCATTTAGGTAATAATACCATTTATTTTCTCCCATGACTATGGTTAAGGTCTTGAGACCCATCCCTTATGCCTAAAACTTTCTAAGGATGCTAATATATCATTCATAGGATAAATATTCTATGTAGAGGGTTTATGTGATGGTTTGAGGTGTCATTAATGAATTATGATCCTAGAAGATTAGCTTAGGTACTATGGCCCTTATTTTCCTATGTCAATGATGATCAAGTCCATGAGACCCATGCCAGGTATGACCTTCTCTTTTTGACATCTTATAATTTTGTTCCGAGTCTGATAATTTTCTGCTTGCGAATGCTATCGGGTGATCGAAGTCTCCTGCTCCTGGTTGCGCTAAGATATCTCCAAGTGCTATCAGTGATGCATATACATGTACATGGAATGTATTTTCCCAATCTGAAAATACCAATATTGGTGCAGTGACCATCTTTTCCTTCAGGGTATCCAGACCGTGTTGGCACTCATCGTTCCATTGATACTTTGTATCCTTCCTTAACAGTTTTTCCATTGGCACTGTAATATGCGTGTAGCCTTTGATGAATTTCCTATAATATCCTGTATGTCCTAGTGTTTCTCTTAGTTGGCAGACTATTTTTGGTGCTGGTAGGTTAACAATGACTGCGATTTTGACCAGATCCACTAGCAAGCCCTGTTTGCATACTATGTGTCCCAATAGTATCCGAAATGGTGTTCCAAATATGCATTTCTTGATATTCAGTGATATCTGACATTGTCTACATCGTTCTAACATTAGTTGTAAAACTTCCACATGGTTTTTTAGTAATCTATACACTATCCAATCATCCAGGTATACTTCGAGGAATTCATGGATGAATTCCTTAAATGCTGTGATGACCACTCTAGAAAATATCACAGGTGCATTCTTCAGTCCGAACGACATGATTGTATACTGATAAGATCCCCATTCTGTCACGAATGTGGTCTTGTGTCTATCCTCCTATGTTATCTTAATCTGATGATATCCTGAGAATCCATCGGTGAATGAGTAGGCTTCGTGGCCTCCTACGTTCTCGAGTACTTCGTCTGAGAACAGTGTGGGGAATGGGTCATGTAGGCATGCATCATTCAACTTCTTCAAGTCGATGCATATCCTGATCCCTCTTCCTTGTTTATTGTCCTGTACTACCATCAGGCTTATCCATTCTGATTCTTCAACTAGTTCGATGATTCCGGCCTTGAGCATCCTGTCGATCTCATCTTTAACTTTTTGTTTATATATGGGGTTCAGTCTATATGGTCACTGTTTAATGGGTCTCACATCAGGTCTAAGAGGTATCTTCATTTCTCCTAATTCTCCAGCTATGCCTTTCATCTCTGTAAAGGTTGTGGGAAAAAGGTCGTTGTATTTGTGCAACAATTCTGTGATGCTTTCTAGTGTTTGTTCATCCTAGTAATCTCCAATGATGACCATTTTAGGCTGCTTAGTGGTCCCTATGTTAACCTTCTTTTCTTGATTGGCACATAGATGACCTCTGAATCTAAGGGCGGTCCTTCCACATCTCTCTCGCCTTCGACTTCTTCGATATGAATATCGCACAGATCATCTTCATCCGATGCTTCCTCCTGTACGTGGTAGCATGACATTAGGTCCTTGGTTGTCTTCTTATTTCACTGTTGTACCTCTGTGATAGCTTCCACTTTCGGTTTTTCAATGAATATGACATCTATGATCTGTTTCAAGGCCACGTTTATGTTGGGGTTCTCATGCTCGATTGAGAAAGTGACTGTAAAGTTCTATTGGAGTGTCGCCCATGTCTTGGTTCCTTTACACATTTCCTGGTCCATATACCAATTCGCTGGTATTCCCTCTAAAGTATGAATGAAGTGGTGAGACCATTCCTCCGGTCGTCATTTTCCACAGCGTTTTACATGCCTCCAAGTGTTCTACTGGTGTGCCTAGTCCGTCATATTTCTATTGTTTGTTACCTATTTGTTTTGCGTTGATCCTTATGCGCAGTAATCGCTTACATTGGTACCAATTTGTGATAGTCTCTTTGTGTGCACCCCACCATCTTGCGGGTGTAGCCTTTAGTGCTAAATCCATTGCTAGAAATCTCTATTTTTCTAATACTTCGTCTACATATTGTGTCAAGAAAGTTTCCAAATCATTTAGCCTGTGAAAACTGGGTGGTTCTCTGATTTCTGTGCCAATCCACCTTATTGCGTGGTCTATTATGGCACACCTTTTCGTGGATACTTCGTGTAGTCTTTGCTGCCAGTTTTCTAACCTGGTGTCTGAGTCTGTTGTACATGAAGTAATGCTCCACCAACTGAGTACCACGTCTGCAGTTGGGTTTATATAGTTTGCATCGCGCGCAGTTGTTCTGTACAACTTGTCGATCTCTTCTAAATCTAGACAAGTGGGTTCTATGAACCTCTCACTTTATTATGGGTTGAGTGGGGCTATGACCCTATAGTCTTGTTGGCAGCCCTACATGCTTTTTCTATTTTGAATGACAAATAACACCTCCTGTAGCTGCCATCACCTTATCCTGTAAATATCGATATTTGAGGGTGATTGTTGGGTTATGAAAAAAGATATTTGATCACTCTTGTTTTACTTTTATCTTGCATTTTCATGCTTGATTCATGACTGTAAGCATGAATCAAGCATGAGAACTTGATTTCGCATTATAATTCTATCCGAGGCTTGGTTTTTAAAGATCAATGGGCTTACATCTATTTCATTTTAATGATTTTTCTAAAGCATATCATATCTTGATGAAATATTTATTTTGAGTTTCTCTTGGATTGAAAGTTATATCTTGGATACTAAGTGGGTGCACCAAGAATTGATTAGCGTTAAGACTATAATCTTGTTCATTTAACATTCTTGGTAAATCAAGTCCGATTTTTCTTTTGATTTGCATTTCGATTGTAGAATTGCATATTCTCCTAACCTTTGCAAATCGGGTATACCCATTACTTATCATGGGAGTTAAACACACCTAGAACATATCCTGTACTTCGTTTCAGTTGGAAATTTGAATTGAAAGATCCCTCATTACGAGCTAGGGTCTTGAGTTACGCTCAGTACTCAAAGAATTCATTACCTGAATTGCCCGATTTTCATGACTTGAAACCCCTATTGCTTATGTTTTAGTGGTCTCTTTCACTGCTATCTCCTAAGAACACAGTGAGCTCAGGTATTCTTTGTTACCATATGTTGAACCCTTATGTCCCCCATCGTCCGAGTAGATCCGAACAACCCTGAAGTTTTACACAGCAGAATTCAAACCTATAGTTGCCTTCCTGAGACACATTTTTGCGGGAAGGTTTATGGGAAAACTGTTACGAATTAGCCAAAAACCTTTAAAACCCATTCCAGAAATGGGGTCATTTACCTTCATTGCGGGCAAATTTTTCAAAAAAAATACAGTTTCAGAGTTACATCTCGTTCTTTGAAGGGAAAAATATCATAATTTCTTTGCGGCTGAGGTAAGTGTTTTTGTTTGTTTTGCTCAGAGATCCAAGCTTGCTATCGGTTTTGTTGGGTTCCAAGTTATATTCCCTTCCTCTGTTTATGAGAATTCAGTAGAATTTGCCTCTCTATCTCAATAAAAATTCCAACTCTTGCATGTCTAACCTTGCTGTCCAAAAACTGTGTGTTCATCCACAAAAGACTATGTTATCACAGATCTACTCTCCACTGTAGTTCGAAATCCTTTGGGAGAAAGCCATGGTTTGATTTCATGTTCAGAAATCCATGGGAGGAAGTATTATATGTATTAAAGGGTAAAAACCCTCCTATTATTGAGTATGATCAAGGTTTCATTAACAAATCAATAATTCGGTTTTAATTTGGCAAACAAGAGGATTAAACAAGATGGATAACACTCAACCAATTTCATTATTTTAAATTCGGATTTATTAGGTGTCTCTTTGGGAGATTGTTGGAATAGTAAATGGTATTTTTTGTTTTGATTATGTTATAAAAAATAAAAGATTCCAGTTTCATTTTTGTTTTTGTTTTTTACTATTTTAACTAGCTACAGAAACCTGTAGCTTACCTTTTAAAAAAAAATTAGTTTGAATTCAAGTCAATTTCTCATATAAAATTAGGATTTCTTAGTTAATAAATTTTTTTGACTTGCTCATTTTGTTTTTTCAGGATAAGATGTATCTGATGCTGATCTAATGGATGGAGCATGCTGAACTTAATTGATCTTCTTTTTGCTTATTTTGTAATTATGAGAAGATTCTCATAAATTTTGAAGATTTAGTTTTATCTTGAGTGGCTTTTAGACCCTCTATATTTGTAAGTTTTAGATATTTTTCAGATCTGATCCTATCTTAGAAGATAGGAAGTTTAGCTTACATGAACTCTTTAAATACTCCATATTTTGTAATGGAAATGATCTTGGCTGAGAGCAAGAGATGGCCTAGTGATTCCATAACTTAATGAAACAACATTTATGCATTTTGGATTTAGGCTTTTTTTTATAGTGTTGTCATTTATGTTTTTGTTAATCCTGTTACATGTATAGGTCTGATATCTTTAGATTAAATGATCTGTGATGTGCAGGATGTTATATTATAAATACCATCTATAATTTTCTTCTCAAAATATATATGTTGTGATCATATCTCCAATTAAATTGATAGGATTTATATTTGAGTTTTAATCGGATGATGAAATGCATTGATTACTTTCAGATTTATCTTACTGTAATCATGTGCAATTATGAGATCACAGGTTTATGTTTATGTTTCCTCTTCTGTCATTGAAACATAAGCTGCTAATATAGGTTTTAAATTTATTTAGAATAGTCACAAGGCTCCTTGCAGATTTCTCTCTTGGACAGGGCAATTGGATGTTCTCCACTTATGCAGATTCTTGGATACACCTCACTAACTCACTAACAGGTTATATCCTTTGTATTTTTCTATCATTTACTTATCACTGAAACTAGAATGTATGGTTCAGTTTTTTACTATCCACACATTTATGTTTCATTGCATTTTTTTCATATTAGTTTAGATTTATAAAGAAAAAACAAAAAAGTATTTTTTTATGTGCTTTCTTTATGTGCTTCCTAGAAGCAATCATTTTTCACATCGATTTTCGTAATTTTTGATTAAATTGCAGTTTGTAAATCATGTACATAAGTAAGATTTGTATATCTTTTGCTTGAATATATCTACAACAATTACATT
>ML787557.1:322332-346803 GCA_009831015.1 Picea engelmannii
TATATATATATATATATATATATATATATATATATATATATATATATATATATATATATATATATATATATATATATATAGTGTTTAGTAATTAGTTAGTTATTTCATTTCTTTTATTTGTTTCTTTTAGGACTTTTAGATTGGCTAACAGAGCCATTGAACCCGTCGGAACGAGTTACACCAAATGACTTGGGTTATTTAGACAACCTCGAACCAGACTCGTTCTTCCAGTTGACGGATGGTCAATTTCACCCGTCAACAAGTCCCTCGACTCAAATGTCATTTTTCTAGTTTTTAAGTTAATTATGGCCTGGTTGTTGAACGCCCAATCCAGACCAAGTAGCACCGGGTAAGGTGTTGTTACATCTACTATTTTGATGACTTCAAAGTCTGTCTTAGTGCACATGCTATCCAGATCTATCATCACTCCTTTCAGTCTACCTATTGGTAGGACTCTATGTTGATTTGCTAGCTTTAATTGAACAGTTGAGTATCCCAGTGTAGGTTCTCCCATGCATTTCCATGTAGCTTTTGGTAGTACATTCACCTCGGATCCTAGATCTAGTACAACATGTCCCATTTTGAAATTCCCAATGTTAGAATTTAGTCTAAATTCCCTACTTGTTCTTCTTATTGTATGTAGGTGGTTGACAACTTTCAATTCTGGCTTCTGTTTTGTCTCACTGCTACATTTTTCTAGGATGTTTTGCAAAATTTTGATAGATGAAGGATCACTTAACATTTTGATGCATGATTGCAAAAATTCTTTCATAGTACTTACTTGTTCCTTGGGTTGTATTCTATTGGTATGGTCCGGTGATGGTGACATGTCATATTCTAGAGCTTCCTTTCTCTGCTGTGCAGTCAACGCAATGTTCTCCTTCTGGAATTCTTGTTGGGCTAATGTAAAGATCTCCTTCTCCTTATGCTCATCGAACTGCTTCTTGGGGTTAGTGTTCTTATTTACCCATTGGTTCTGCACTGGTTCCTATTGAACTACGTCATTTCCTATTTTCGTTCCTCCTCGAGTGACTATGTTGATATTTCGTCCATCATCCCTTGCTTTGGATGAAATCCACTGAACATTCTAGTTATTTTGATTCCCTTTTTTCTAGATACTTACAAGTAATGTTGGACATTCCTCCATATCGTGGTCCGATGCGCAACAATACATACAAGTCATTGGTGGCAGTGGGCACTCTCGTGCATAATGTCTTGGTTGCTGGCAATTGTGACATGTGATTGGTCCTCTACCACGTCCAAAACCTCCTCTGGCTCGTCCTGCTCCTCTATAATTTGTGCAATCACCTCATGGCATGTTATACTGTGGTCCCTGATTATACTGCATGGTATTGTACTGGGGCTGTGACGAGTTGTACTCTGGTTGTGCGTTATTGTATGGCTGCAGCGTAGTATTATACTACTGCTGCGTAGTGTTGTATGGGGTTGGGGCTTGAGTGAACTATGGTACTCCTTGCCCAGTCATCATTTCTGCCTATACCCTGTATGTGTTTGATGTTGTTTCCCACATCAGCTCCATGTTCTTTCCTTTGTGCACACTTTCTTGCATGCGCGCGTGCTGTTCTTTTGCCAGTTGTTACTTTAGTTTTCTGCACACTTTCTTTCCCATTATCGTTCTTCTTTCCCCTTCGGCCTGGTGCCAAAAAATGATAAACCTACTACTAGAACTAGTCTAATTTGGCAGTAGAGTTTATACAACCATTGCATGAATGATTTCCATTTAATTGATACTCATATGAACTAATAGCATGGACTAGTAATACTTGTATAGCCTTATTTACTCCTATTGTGTGATGTATGTACCCGATGAGTGCAATGTATTTGGAATAAAGGGGAATTCACATTACCACATATAGGTGAGTGGAAATAAGCTTACATCATATGTGTACAAAGCTCCTTGTATCTCATATGTAGAAACAAAAGTAAATCACAAGAATCACTTCTATTACCATAAGTTGATAGGTATGAATATGGTATGATCACAACAGTATGAGTTCCATCTTCTTGAATAGGGATAGATAATTTCTTCGGTGGACGTATTCCATATTGGGTGAACCATGTATATCTGTGTCTCTATTGTATTGTGTATCTCTTATGTTTTATTTCTGCATCTATTTTATATTATTGCTATGTGATCCTCTTTTTTCTAACAAGAAACACCAAACCATAAAGGAAAGAAATAAGATCATTAAGAGATAAGGGATAATTGGTGGATAAAAGGGACCTAGTAGTGTAGGTCACCATTACATGATGGGCTGGTCACTAGGAAAATAACTCCCTAAAACTACCTCTGTGTGCACATGTGCAATGTTACTAAAGTCTAGTGAAGCATAGTTACATGTATAAGTTCCCCACAAATGATGTTATAATGATCATCATTATGTCACTAGTTACAAGATTACATCAATCCACTAGACAACATTAAAACACATTCTAACATATCCCTCATCGAGAAATGAAAAAACCCAATGCATGTATCAATATGGATCTTTGAGTTTTGAAGCTAGCCATATGAATGCTTCTCTTGGTGCTATAAGGTTTGGAAGTTTCCCCGTTGACCTTAATCTAGATCTAAATAAACCCATTTTAGGTCACATCACAATGGAAAAAGGAATCTAGTAGTAGATGTAGGCTCACTCAACAATTGAGGAAGGAAGTACTAACATCAATAAACTATATCCATGATTGATTCATCCCTTTCACTCTTCCAAGAATAGACTAGCTCTTCTTGTGTAGAAAAAATCTTCATGTATTCTAAAGCACTTGAGGTGTAATCCACTATAATTTCTCCATCCATCAATCCATCCCCATAATTTCCTTATTCCATACAATATATGCAATAAGTATACTTATTTCACACACACACACACACACACACACACATGAAAAATACATAACATTTTATGTTGAAATAAAAATGGTAAAGTTACACTCATAAAGTGCACTATGACATGGAAGAATAACTTAACAAGAATAGCTCTTGATATTCTTCCAATATAATTGAATGACTTTGAAATCTAGTATCTCAAAATAAGTTGTCCACAAACATATTACATCATAAGCAAAAATTCCTAGATAGGTGTTACATTTTGAAAGTTTCACCCTGAAAACCAAAATAAAATTATCCATTGCAGCCTCTTGATATACAAAAAATGAAATTAGAAAAATTGTTCAAAACAAATAAGGAAATTAAATCCATTATCCAAAATGGATAGAGCTCATTTAAATAAATATCTGGAGACAGGGTGTAGGGATTTTCCCCTTCCCTTTACTTTGCCATGTTGATGGTAGTATGATATATATCCAAAGATATTTTTGACAGGGCATTGACTAAGTTGTTTTTCTCCTTATAGATGTGATAATAAGATATATGAGAGAATATTCCCTCCAACAACTTTATTTGGTTATAAATTGGATGGAAACAAATATTTTGTATTCTATGGTTCCCCAACATCTAATCTATAATCAAATTTGAGTAAGCAACAACCTATAATTAATCAATAGTTCTTTCTACTATAATTATTATCAATGTTTCAAGTGCTTTCATTTTATCCCAATTGTTAGTACCTCCACAAAAAGTAGCCTCAAAAGAAATGTTGCTTGAATAAAAAAAACAAAGTGCACCTATAGCCTTGAATGTATTGGGGTTTCTTTAACATGCCCCTATTAAAAATATCCCCATGCTTTTGTTTTGTTAATCTCAAGTGTGATTATATTCCTCTAAGGTTTTGTCTGGCAGGGTACCTTGAGTCCTTCATAAGAGAACTTGATTTTATAGAAAACTTGGAGGTGGATATTAACTTGTCCTATAACATAATGGAATTTCTAATTAACCACGGGGCCCAAGAAACACCATAGAAAAACCTTTATGGTCCTTTACCTATGAATCCTCAAACCAAGTATGTAGTGCTTATGGCTAAGAAGAACCTTGCAATTTCTCCTTTCCACTTGTCAAGGTATGGGCTGCATCTCAAACTTCTTTGGTAAAATGACAATTTATTAACAATTGACTAATTCATTTCCCTCCATTTTTACATCAAACATATATTATTCCAAATCCCTACCATGATCTTCTTTGAGACCATGAGATCTCATGATTTGATCCCTTGTTCCAAATCTAGTGCTTTAAAACACACAAATGACCTTGTTGAGTTTTTTTTCTTCTACACACTTTATGGATAAGGACTTAACAAGAGAACATCATTGAGATTGTTTCATGTATATGAATCCAATGAACAAGGTTGGTCATCAATCCAATGCACATTTCTTGAGTTTTTTCAATTTGTACCTCACTTTCTCAGATAATTCATAGAAACTTTCCCTAAATGGTCCTAGGGAAGTGTGAATCACAACTTAAAAAAATATTTTGTCAATTGCAACAAGTGAGTTTCAATGGGGCCATTATCTCTGTGAAGTCATGAATTTGAATGTGCAATATCTCATGATTTGGCCCCCATATCCAAATCCAATGATTTAACGGATGTGAAAATTCCCTTGTCAAAAATTGTTTCTTATAAATGATTTTATGACCAAGTACTCTCATAGAAGGGCATCCTTAAGACTATCCCATGAAAATGAATCCAACCAACTAGACTTCTCATGAAATTGACTCAAGTTTCTTTAGTTTTTTTGAGTTGTAGATCACTTACCCAGACAATTCAAGGACAATTTCCCTAAATGATCCTTGGGGCAAAAATGAAAACTTTGACTTGGAAAAATGTGGTGTCTATTACAACATGTGAGTTCCATTCAAGCTATTTTCCTCATGTCTTCACCAAGGATTAAGGTCATAGATATCATGATTTGACCCTGAGATCCAAATATAGTGATTTAACACATGTACAAATGGCCTCGTCCAAAATCATTTCTTATATACATTTTTGTGGCCAAGGACTCACAGAGAAGGGAGTCATCAGAAACATTCCATGGATATCAAACTAATAGAGTAGACTACTCATTTAATTGACTTGTGTTTCTTTAGTTGTTTCATGTTGTAGCTTGCTCCCCAAGACAATCAAGGGAAACTATCCATAAATGGTCATGGTGGAAAAAAATGTAACACATGATTAAGAATAATGTCCTTTTAGTTTTAGGAAGTGATTTTCGTTAGGGCCATCATCACCATGTAGTCACCGAGGTTGAATACATGGTCTTGTACTTTGACCCCTAGATACAAATCTGGTGCTTTAACACATATGAAAAATAACTCGTCCAAAATAATTTCTTCTATGCACTTGTATGGCCAAGGACTTGAGGTGAAGGGTGTCATTGGCACAGTCCCATGTAGACCAATCCAAAGGAGAAGATTGGTTCTTGAGATTTTTTGAGTTGTAGTTTGCTTTCCCAAACAATTTAGGGACTATCACTTGCCCTAAATGATTATGGGGTAGAAAATAAAAATAGTGACATAAAACATTGTTCCATGAATTTCAGAAAGTGAGTGTCAATATGGCAATCATTCCCTTGTATTCATATTGTTTGAAGCCAAAAGATCTCATGATTTGACCCTTAAATCCAAATATGGTGCTTTAACATGTGAAAACAACCTTGTCAAAACAAATTTATTCTGCATGCATGTATGTCCAAGGACCCAATGAGAGGGGCATTGTTGGAACTATCTTATGGAGATGAATGTAATGAAAAATACTTCTCTTCAAACCAACTCATGGATCTTGAGTTATTTCAAGTTGTAGCTTGCTTGACTAGATAATTCAAGGACATTTTCCATAAATGGTAATGGGGGGGGGAAACCATTACTTGGAACGACATGTCATTAATTTCAAAAAGTGAGTTTCATTAGGTATATTGTTCCTATGAAGTCACCAAGCTTGAACATGTGAGAGACCATGATTTTCTCCCTAAATAAAAATTTGGTGCTTTAACGCATGTGGAAATGACATCCTCCAAAATAGTTTAATATACATGATTATGTGGCCAAGGACTCATGGATAAGGGAATCATTGGCACTATTCCATGAAGATGATTACAATGGAGCAAACTACTTTTGAATTGACTCATAGTGTCGATTCAATTCAATTTGTAGCTTACTTGCCTAGACATTTCATGCACACTTGCCCTAAATCGTCCAAGGGGTAAAAAATGCAAACCAACACTCAAAACGGTATGCAATCAATTGCAAAAATTGAGTTTTATTGGGTCCATCATCCTTGAGTAGTGACCGACATTGAATGTGTGAGATCTTGTTATTTAACCCTTGGATCCATATTTTGTGCTTTAACACATGTGGAAATGACCTCAACCATTATTGTTTCTTATGCACATTTTCATGTCCAATGACTCATGGACAAGGGTGCTATTGGAAATAGTCACATGGAGATGAATCTAATGGAGCATACTACTTATTGAACCAACTCACAGTTCTTTAGTTGTTTTGAGTTGTAGCTTATTTACTTGGATAATTCAAGGACACTTTCCCTAAAATGGTCCTAAGGGAAAAAATGAAACACGTGACTAGGAACATCATGATATTAGTTGAAATAAGTGAGTTTCATTGGGTACATCATCCCAAGTAGTCATCGAGGTTGAATACGAGAGATCTCGTGATTTGACCCCTAGATCCAAATCCAATTCTTTAATACATGTACAAACAAGCTCATCCAAAATATTCTATTATTCATGCTTGTATGGTTAAGGACTTATGGAGAAGAGTTCCATTAACATTGTTCTATGAAGATGAATCCAATGAAGCAAACTTCTCATAGAAATGACTCATGGTTCTTGAGTTGTTTCAAGTTGTAGGTTTCTTGTGTGGACAATTTAGAGTCACTTTCCCTAGATGGTCCCATGGAAAAAGAAATTAAAATAGCGACTTGGAACAACATACCATTAGTTGTAGCTAGTGAGTTTCATTGTAACCATTTTCCTTGTGAGGTCATTGAGGTTGGAGACAACAAACCTTGTGATTGACAATTGACATTTTTTTTAAATACCTACATGATGTCGACGTCTTGTAACGTCGGTCAAATAGAAAACACGTCAGAGATGAATAATCGATCATCGACATTATGGTGTATGGTAACGTCGCTCCCATAGAAAACCCATCTGAGATGAATAACTTCCCATCGATGGAGCGACGTTACCATACATCAGTATTACGATGTATGGTAACGTCACTCCCATAGAAAACATGTCAAAAATGAATAACTGACCTTCGGTGGAGAGACATTACCATACATCGGTATTATGACGCATGGTAACGTCGCTCCCATAGCACACATGTAGTGGATACCGACTAAATGGGACATCAGAATTCTGATGTCTATGACGTTGTTGTAGCGACGACTATATGGGGTTTGGATATTCAAATCTGAGATGACACATGTCTGCATGAAACATCACAATAGATATGATAGTTGTGGCATTGGAAAAGCGACGTCATGTGAAATGACATTTGAGGGGGTCCGATGTTTGTCATTATCCTGACAATATAAAGTGGAAATTGCGTCGAAATTTAACCCAAATGTACTAGTGACAAATGCATATTGTTGGTGTAGGTGGCACCTTCTCTTGCCTCTTATGGAAGGTGGCTAGGCATGTTATGTGTTAGCACGAGCACAGGGATCCACATGATGATTAGTATCATAGATTTACAATTTTTGTACTATACTTATATGCGGATTATATTCAGATGTATGGGAACATGACCCAATTTTGTAATGCTACATTTATGATGTATTTTGAACAATATCTATATATACATGGATGTTTACTTTGTGGTTTTTAATCCTGTGTACAAATATTTTGGAATGTATGTACATGAATTATTGGTTTATTAATTTTCTTAATGTTGTAGATGCCAATTCAATACATAATTTTCTAATGAGTCAGCTAATGAATTGAATTCCCTCGGGATATGTTCATAAGAAATAAAATCAAATTCTCTCTCAAGAAGATGAACCCTCAAATAATTACAAAAAATAATAAGGTGTCGGATAGAGTATGATAAGTTTAATTGAGAAACTACAAGCTGGGAGCCCAACCTAACAATCAAATATGAATGCCTATAGTTGAGGCTTCAGGCATAAGTTCGATAACTACACTATATTATGCAATGTTTTTGGTTGCAGGACCAAGGAAGAAGAGGTTGTCGACATCTTCCAATCAAGCACCAAGCATGATAAGCAGACCAACAAAGTGCATCACTCAGAGGAAACAAAATAAATTACACCACACTATGATACATATAATAAAAAATAACTATATTGCGCTGAGCTTATGCATAGTACTTTTTGAGGTAGAGCCCATTGCGAGGTTTAGATAATGGGTTTACCTCATAATTTGATAACTTGTAGGGTCCTTTTTGTAATGTGCATTTTATGACATAGGGGCAGTGCCATAATGGTTCAAACTTTCCTACTCCTATCTTGTCATGGTCTCAGTCATAAACCAAGACTAGTTCTCCTTTTGAAAAGGCTCGAGGATGGAGGGTTTGGTCATACTAAGATTGAACTCATCTTTTATGTGACTCGTTATCCATGGTGGCTTCTCATCAACATCGAGATGAGACAAGTAAAGTAGTTGTTATTCCTCGGTGGAAGTATCATGTAGGAGTTAGATAGCTATATTTATGGATGGTATTTCACATTCAATAATAAGTATTGCTTATAACCCATAAACGAGTTGGAAAGGTGTAAAACCAATAGAATTTTCTGTTGAAGTTTGGTATGCCCATAATGACGAAAATAACACAAGGTGCCAGTTTGAATTATGTTTTCCTACCATCCATTGGAGCATCATTTTGAGTACTTTGTTGATAGACTCAACTTGTTCGTTTACTTGGGCATAATAAGGGGAAGAGTGTTCCTGGTCAAAATGTAACAAAGTGGCTAGTTCTATCATCATATTGTTAATAAAGTGTGATCCATGATCCGTCACAATTGATTTGGGTACACCAAATCTGGAAATGATGTGGTTGAATATGAAAAGAACTAGTCTTGGCATCATTGGAAAAGGTAGGAATAGCCTCTACCCATTTGGTAAAATAATCAACGACTACAATAATGTAATTGTGGTTGGCAGCAGAGGCTGGTCTACACGTGGTGAAATATATCCCCCACTTGGTGAAGGGACCAATGACAAATACAAGATGTAATGGAGCAGGATGGGCGTGCATATTTTTTGAAAATATCTAGCAAGGATGGCACTTTTGGACTGCATTTATACAATCTTTAAATATTGAAGGCAAAAAGTACCTGGCGCATAATTTTTTTGGGGCAATGGCTAAGCTAGAAGGATGGCCACCACATGCTTCAGACTGGAATTCATTAAGGATACGTTCAAATTCATGGGTGAAAACAAATCGACGCAAAACCATATCTACCCCATGACAATAAAGAACATCTTGCATTATAAGATAATGGAGAGTTTGGTAGCGAATACATCGACGGTCATCTTTCGATAATTCAGGACAAAAACATTGGGTTTGGAGATATATTAATACATATTCATACCATGGATTAGATGAGTCGATGAGAAACAAATATTCATTAGGTAACAAGTCTTGTACCACATATTCATCATGTACTCGGGGAAGGTTGGTCATCAATTCAATGAATACTAGGGATTTTTTAGACTTGGCAATAGAAAACTTGAGATCAAATTATTGAAGGATAACAATCCATTTAGAGTATTTCCCCCCAAGAATATGATGTGACATGATATACAACATTGGGTTAGCGTCAAATATAAAAATTGTATTTCGTAAGAGAATATAATGCCAAAAACATTGGACAACAAAAATAACTGCCAGTGCAAACTTCTCAACATAAACGTAATGAGGTTCAGTGCCAACAAGACCTTTACTGAGATAATAAATAACATATTCATTTTTTTCATTGTCATTTTGGACAAGAACCATGCCGATGGTGGTGTTGGAAGTAGAGAAATGTAATAGGAAGTCTCAGTCTCGGTTATAGTTGGGAGGTTTCAATAAAGAGGTGGATGTGAGTACACATTTTAAACCATCGAAGGAGCGTTGAGCTTTCTCATCGCAAATAAATGGAACACCTTTCTTAAGTAAATGCATGAAACCTTTTGTAATTTCAGCATAGTTGGCGATAAATCGTTTTAATTTTTTTTCTTTCCCCTCCAAATTTTGAAGTTGGGCTATAGAGCGAGGTGGAGGCAAGTTGGTAATTTCCTTTATTTTCAAGGGATCAACTCTAATAACAAACCTAGACACGATGAAACCTAGAAGTCGACAAGACTCAACAACAAAAATTCATTTGTGTAGGTTTAAACGAATGTTGTAATGTCTACAGCCTAGAAAAACTTGTCTCAGGTGTTTTAGATGATATTTACACCTCTCGTATTTTGTGGGAAGGTCATCCAAATACAGCTGTATGATATGTTTAATGTCATGGAAGGCATAGAACATGGCTCACTAGAATTTTGCACCAACATTTTTAAGGCCAAAAGGTAACTTTCGATATGTGAAAGTTCCCCAAGGGAAAATGAAAGTTGTTTTGTGCTGGTCTCCCAAAATGATTTCGATTTGATTATAGCCATAGAAGCCATCCATAAATGAAAATAATCTGGATCCAGTGCAATCATCAATAATGTGGTCAATGAAAGGGGTGGGGTAATTTTCATTAGGACAATCCTTGTTTAAATCCCTATAATCAACACATACATGGATAGTGCTCTACTTTTTAGTAACGAGTACAATGTTCGATACCCATTTAGTCAGAGGCACTGGATAAATAAATCCATCATTCAATAATTTTTCAAATTCTCCCTTGATTGCTACAACTTTCCTAGGGTTTACTATTCAGAGTCATTGTCAAATGGGACAGGCTCCAGGGTAAGTCTTGATTTTATGTGCAACAATTTAGGGGTTTATTCCAAGAATTTATTCGTAGGACTAGGCAAACATATCATGGAATTATTTGAATAGGGTAGTGTAGCATTCAATTTATTGAGGGGAACAAACTACACCTATCTGGATTTGTTCCATGACCATAGGTTTCACTAAAATATCAATTGAAAAAGTGTCTGAAATGTTACCCAGGTTTCCTTTAGATAAAATGGATTGTGAAGTGGAAGGTAATTGGGATTGATCTCGATCACCGGTTGAAACGAGGGTTTGAATGTGTGTCTCTGCATTTTTTTCACTAGGGAAGAAAGATGATTGATTATGTGGATATTCCCATGTTCTCTCTCCTAAAGTTATTACTTCCATAATGGCCTCGTTTGAAGGTAAAACATCATTTAGGAGGTCATGGGATGTGAAAGGAGAGTAAAGATAGTAAGGAAGAGAGAACTAATATAGTTTCTCATCTAGTGGGAGAGTAGGATCAAGGTCAACAGATTCTCCTATTAAATGTATTACTAAATATGATAATTCAGCTGGTGACAATGGCATCATATCTTTGTAAGAGTCTACTTCTGAAGGGTGAGGAAACACCCAAGGATCGTAAGAACCAAGGGATGTGCTAATGACAGAAGAGATCATGTTGACGGGAGCTATGTTGGTGGTGTCAGGTGTAGGGAGGGGGAAAATCCCCATGAGATATGGATCTTTAAACATACCTACACTGACACTTTCATACCACCTATAAGATTCACCTACAAAGGGAACATTGGTACTCGTATTAACATGCAAGTTAGGGGTGCAATAATCCAATTGGTCAATTGCAACTATATTTCTTTGATGTGGAAATATTACAATGCAAAAGATAGTGGATGTGATAGCCTTCATTACATATATCCAAGTGTGTCCTAAGAGAATAATGTAGTCAAGTGTGGCGTCGACCACTTTGACTACAATGGAGACAGTATTTCCCCCAAGCTCAACAGATAGTGATCCAGATTATTTTCGGCACGAAATGAGATCGGAGATATAATAAAGAAATGCACAGAGATATAGTAGATATTCAATAATATAACAAAAATATATCAGATATGCAACCATAAACACAGAGGTACAGTAATACATGATTTCTATTAATGAAAGAAATGTACAGAGACTGTAAAAATACAGAGTGAAAGACTCGCTAGAATGGTGGCAGCTTATCTCTGAGAAGAGATGTGATGGCTACTCGCATTCGCAAGAAGATCATTACAATTGAGGCTCTGAAGGCCTTCTTACAATAATCAGGAATGCCAAAAACTGTAGACATCCAAAAACCTAACCCTAGGAGATGAAGCACCAAAAGTCATGTGGGCCCCGTTTGGGTAAGTGAGTACATCAACTTCTCAGGGTCGTAACTTTTGCATACGATATCCGTTTTAGGCGTGTGATAGCTTGTTGGAAAGGTATCGTAGAGGAGATTCATTTTGGGGGATCAATAATTCCTTTGTATATCATTTAGAATCTCAATCTCAAAAAACCTTCATTTGGGCCCTCAAAATGGCCCTGGAAGTTAAAACCTGCTAAAAATAGTAAATTGCCAAAATTGCCAGAAAACTATTTTGAGCCACTTGGAAAAGGTGGGTGGCCACCGATATCCACCTGGATCAATCCTCCCTCCTTAGGAAGCAATGGTATCCACTGCGTTGAGTTCCCAAGGGAGAGGGAAAAACGTTTGCTGGATCTACATCTTGGTGAGCTGCTTGTATTGTTTGAGACATCGCGCTGCTCAGTTTGTGGAAGTATGTCAAGAACCTGTTGAGGCTAAGGCTGTTCAACAAGTCGAGATACATGAGAGGATGGTGTGCAGAAGGAATATTTGTGTTTTTTTGCAGCCTTGTCGACTTGCTTCTGTTGGATAGAAGGTGCTTGGGGAGAGGCTGTAGTGGTTGCAATGTCCTTCTGTTCTCCTTTTGAACAGATTGTGAAGAAGCTAAATTTTGTAGTATGAGATACTACCTTGCGGCACTTTTTAGGTGGAACAATAGTCAGAACTACCTCTGGTATTCTGTAGAGATGACCCCCCAAAGTAACAATGACACTACAGGGTCGTAACTCATAAACAACATGGCGCTTCCACATATATGGCTAGCCCAAGAGAACGTCACAAACATCCAGTGGGGCAACATCACATAATACCTCGTCCTTGAAGGTCTGGATGTCGTATGAAAATTTACATTGCTGGTTGACACGAAGATCTCATCCTTGGCAAAGCCACTTGATGTTGTATGGTTGCGGGTGTGGTGTTGTCGACAATCCCAACTGTTTGATGACCTCTGCTAAGACGAGGTTCTTCTAGCTTCCGCTATCAACAATAAAATGCAGTAGGGTCCCCTTCACCCACATCTGTGAATGAAAAAGGTGCTCCCCCTCTTCAGGATCTGTTGGTTCTTCTGGTTGAATTGATGCAGTTGCGACAATAACAGTGGGGTCTGCGTCAATGATCTGTCCTTTACCAGTATTTTCAGAATCAGATTCTGAATCAGGGTTTGACTCCTTGTCTTTGATCTCGGCCACCAATGACTTTTTTGACCAACATTCATTGTTGTTGTGCCAGGGGCTTTTGTGGAAATCACACCATTTTCCGGTGTCCTTCTTTGTCTTCCCACGACCCTTCTTTTCCTGTGTCTTGGAATGGTTTTCGGGAGACTGTTTGTTATGGATGTCTTTGTCATACTTTGGTTGTTGCGGATTTATAGATTCAAAATCCCATTTGTTCTTGTGCTTAAATTTCTTCTTGATTTTAACAGCATATCGATAAGCAACACCGAGTGATGAGATGTCCAAAAAATCCATTTCAGTCTGGATGTATCTGTGTAGAGCCCCACGGTATTTCAGAACCAAATGTCGCTCAGAGTCTTTGATACCTAGATTGGTGCGCAAGGTATGGAAGGTATTGGTGAACTCTGGAACTACTTGGCCCCTCTTTTACCACAGTGGGGTCCATCTCATGTACTGGTCCTCATAGTTTCCAACAGGGTAATACTGTTCCTTTACCACATCCACAAAAAAATCCCAAGTGGGATCGACCCCATATATTTCAGACTCTTCTGTGGAACTCTACTCCCAATAAGTTCCCCACCAATGTTTGACATGGGGGAGAGCTTTGAGGAGTGCAAAGGTGATCTTTTCTTTGTTGGAAAATTTGTGAAAAGAGAAATAACCTTCTAGCAGATTTAACCATTTGTCTAGGGCTTCTGCATCTATCTGTCCTTCAAATACAAAAATATCAAAATTAACTTGTACCTTGAAAGGTGAGGTGCCTCCAAAGTGGCCTCTTGATGAAGATGCACCTTTTTCTATCGACAGGCATTGAAGGATGTGGGAAAAATTCTCCATCATTTCGTCCCTCCGTCGCGTGAGAGCTTGCTCAAGCAACAGACTGATAGGATCGTTTGCTCCGTCATTTTTATTTTCTTCCTCCATTGAGGGTTTCTTAGGTGTGTGAGAGTGATTTTCCTCAAGATAGACAAGCTCGAGACCCAACTTGCTCTACTTAGACCTCATTGGGGACATGCACTAAAAAAACGATCATGAGTAGCCTGCTCTGATACCACCGATCTGGATTATTTTCGGCACGAAATGAGATCGGAGATATAATAAAGAAATGCACAGAGATATCGCATATATTCAATAATATAATATAAATTTATCATATATGCAACCATAAACACAGAGGTACAGTAATACACAATTTCTATTAATGAAAGAAATGTACAGAGACTGTAAAAATACAGAGTGAAAGACTCGTTAGAATGGTGGCAGCTTATCTCTGAGAAGAGATGTGACGGCTACTTGCATTCACAAGAAGATCATTACAATTGAGGCTCTGAAGGCCTTTTTACAATAAGAAGGAATGACAAAAACCCTAGACACCCAAAAACCTAACCCTAGGAGATGAAGCACCAAAAGTCATGTGGGCCCCGTTTGGGTAAGTGAGTATATCAACTTCTCGGGGTCGTAACTTTTACATATGATCTCCGTTTTAGGCATGTGATAGCTCGTTGGAAAGGTATCATCGAGGAGATTCATTTTGGGGGCTAAATGATGCCTTTAGATATCATTGAGAACCTCTATATTGAAAAATCTTCATTTGGTCCCTCAAAAAGGCCCCAGAAGTTAAAACCTCCTAAAAATAGTAAATTGCCAAAATTGCTAGAAAACTGTTTTGAGCCAGTTGGAAAAGGTGGCTGGCCACCAATATCCACCTGGATCAGATAGGGAGGTGATAATTCCATGGGGTTTAAAATAATTTCCATCAAAATATTTGAGGATGGTTGAGGATGTGGTGAGTTGTGAAGAACCAATGGATTTCCAATATGACAAATACATAATACAAATGGTCATTCCTTCATCGATCATTGTACAAAATATACTCTTATTCAAATATTGAACTATAATTTGTAATTCTAATTGGTGTGACAAGCATGACTCACTATGTTTTGTGTCAAAGGAAATAATGGTAGACTCTGAAGGGTATATCCCCCCTATGGATGATATCAAGGATTTTCTTTGTGTAGGAAAAATCTGCAATACTTTGAGTGTGGACATGGCACATGGGGCCTGGGAAAGATATTCCACTATGCTATAGTGTTGGGCAGCTTGAGTGTTCATATTATGGGTGGTTCATCAAAGTACCCCTTTGGGAGGGAGGATGGCAAGTTCAGAAGCCTATTTATCTACCATGAGAGGGTCAGTGGGTGGTGAAGTTGGTGGATGATCCTTTGATGAATGTTCCACCTCGATGGAGTCATAGTTCTTGGCTCTAGTTTTTAATTCCACCATAGATTTAACCATCCAAATGTTTTTTGTTGAGAACTCTATGTTGCCCCCAGATGGTGGTATGTGGGTTTGTGCTATCATTTGTTGTTTCTAGGGGGGAAAGGATTAGTTAATACTATTGGTTGGGAAGGATTTCCTCCTTGTTCAAGGTATTTATGAACCTCAGCAAGGTGAAGGTAGTCTTTAGTGTAGTGGTCCTCCTTACATACCATGTAGGGATATTTTGTCTTTCATTTTTTTCCCCAACATTCCAGTCTTAGGTTTTTGGGCATATTTTCTTAGAAGACTTCTTCTTTCTCTTATTATTATTACATTTATTTTTCCCTCTATATTGTTTCTTGTTTTCGAGTGAGGTTGATTGCACCGATTTTACCTCATAGGTTTGAGCAAGGGCCAAAGTGGAGGTGGTAGTGGGCACACAAGAGGTGGGATTGTGATCTATAGTCGATTGACTAAGTTCCCATGTCAAGTGGCCAATGGTAGAGGAATATATGGGACCGAACATACCATCAGTGTGGGGTCCCGAAGATGGTTTTGATTGATCATTGGATGGACGAGGAGCGTGGGGAATAATATCGTATAATGTGAAAGACTGGGAATATACCAAATCTAAATACTAGGCATGACTGATTTATTTCTCCTCGGTAACAATGCGTCCCATGATGATGTCTATGGATATGGGTTGTAAAAGTGACTTTGTGAACCAATATTCCAGTAGTTGGTCCATGATGGTGGCTTTAATCAACCATCTTTGTTTACTTCATTAATGAATGTGATCATAAATATGAGTGAAGGTAGATTGTAGAAGGGAGGTTAAAATCTTAGTACCGGTTTCATACCGAATGGGAAATTCGAATTGAGTCATAAATTCCATGGAGAGAGTGTTGAATTCACCAAAAGAGTTCCATGGCATGTCAATGTACCATTCAGTTGTCATTCTTGTGAGTGTTCTTTGGAAAAGTTGTAACTCGATGGAGTCATTGATCCGAAATCGGATCCAGAAGCCTGACAGGGCTTAAAAATACTCAAAAATGAAAGTGCTCGGAATGTGACGAAACTAGCGCCATTGTGTCCGACTCGTCTTCCTGATCCTGGCAGTATATTTACTTCGTCAAACGGGCTCCATATGAGCAAGATATTGCATTCTATCCGAAAAGGAAAACAGGGAAAAAAATGGGATGACTGTACAGTCCGTACAGTTCATATAGATGACGTGGCAGCTCCAGGAGGTGACATGTGGCAGGCTGATATGATGTATGGGTAGACAACTAGACCAATCCAGGGGTGACACATGTCACCACTATAAGGGTGACACGTGGCACAGGATGATGTCAGCAGGTACAGTGGCAGACACGTGGCAAGGCTGTGACGTGGCAGACACACAGGTTGACAGGTGGCAAGTTACATGGCAGACTGGTGGTCGAATTGGAATTTGATGCATGGAAGATTTCTGTTGGGTGTTAAGGTGCCACGTGGCCCAGTCACAAGTTGCCACATGGCACCCTGTGGTTGGTTTATGTCTTTATATAAAATTTATATGGCTCGGCCGGGGTCGAACCCGCGACCTATACTCCGGGTTGTGGACTGGCAGGGCCAGGCTAACTGCCCAACCCATGGGTGGTGCTTATAAACTATATGGTGGAAAAATTATTTGAATTTAAGTCAAAGCTTATGCGGCGGGGGAAAGGGCTGGGGCTTAGCCCCAGCCCTCGGCGCAAACATACAACATACACGTGACCACTCCATGTAACCGGAAGCACGGATGAGCGGGAGTTTGGGATAGGGTCCAGCCCCAAGTTCACGAGAAAATACCAAAGAACCGGGGTTTTACCACCAAAAAGGGTGCGCGGTTATATAGCTGTTGGCCCGTGGGCCTATGCAAACGCCACCGAACCAGGAGCTAGCACGAGGATAGGGAGCCAACGCTTAGCCTTTGGGCTAGCACTTGGCCAAAAATGACCCATATGACCGCGAAAAGGGGGCGCATGCCCAGGCCTCAGGGGCTAATGCCTATTTTTAAAATAAAGTGGGTTTTATTATAAAGTTTTTGATTTTCCAATGATATTATGCCTGTTATTATTGGATTTTCTCCATTTTTGGGAGATATTGGGCATTTTTGGAGCCCAAATTTTGGGAGGAAGTTGGAGATGAAAAACCAACTTCAGATCTATATAAACTAGGCCTGTTTGAGGCCATGGAGGACAGTCAAAGGATAGTCAGAGTAAAGTTATGCTGAAGAGAAGCCAAGCCAAAGCCATTTTTATGCAAGGAAGCTATTGAGGAGCAGACGCTGTCGGGCCATTTCTGGGAGCTCTAGACGTCTGTTTTGTGTGATGTTTTCTTTGCAGGGTTTTTGAGATCTGGAAGAACATGAATAGATCATTCTTGTATCCAATTGGCATTGCAGTGATGTACTTTTGAGCTTTTGAACAGAAATAAATAAGTCTCCCCCATAGAGACAAAGGCTCAGAGACATAGGCAAAGTTGTTCTGAACGCTGTCTATTATTTCATTTCAGATCTGTACACATGTATATGGCTGTCATAATTCCTCTTCTTTCCTCATTCTTTCACTAAGTTTTCTCAAATGGTTAATTAACACATGCAAAATTAAAACTCAATCATAGTCATTAAAAGATCCTACGGATCAAGTGGTATCAGAGCTAGTTGACGTTTGGAATTGAGTTTTGCATGTTAACCAGGGAAAAGCTACAGCGTGGTGAAGGCGAGCTTGTTGCAGAGAATCCATTAATTGGATTGAGAAAAAGAGCTTCTCACAGTGAGAAGATGGCATTGGAAGAAGGAATTTCTCAAGATGAGAAAGAATTCCGGAAAACATTCCTTTCTATGTCGGAGATGGTGAAAGTTTTGTATGAGGATTACTTGGAACGGAAGAGACCAGTTTTGGGTGAATCTTCAAAGGGAAAAAGTGAAGAGGAAGAGGATCATCCTCAGATTCCTCCTTCACCTCCATCAACACCTCCTTCTTCTCCTTCTTCTTCAAATTCAAGTTCTAAATCTAATGGAAAGAAAAATGTTCATAAGAATAAACATGAAATGCCATTGTTAAAACTTGATGTGAAATTTGAGTTGCCCATATATGATGGTGAAGTAAATGTAGAAAAAATTGATAATTGGATCAGGCAGATGGAGGTATACAGTAGTGTGCAATAGATCAAGGATGATGCCACACAAATTAAGTTGGCATCTTTGAGACTTGCAGGTATAGCTCTTATCTAGTGGCAAAGCAAGCTGCAAAAGGGAACACAACATGTGGGTAATGTATTTCCATCATGGAAGAGTTTCATTTCTGCACTTAGGAAATAGTTCTATCCTTTGGGTTATAAAGAAAAAACAATAATTGAATGGGAATATTTAAAACTAAGAAAAGGAAAAACAGTGCAAGAATACACCGATGGATTTCGAAAAATGGCATTAATGTTAGACATCCCTTTGCAAACACAAGAAACTCTTATGAAGTATATAGGAGGTTTACCTGCGCATATTAGAAACATTGTTTTCATGTTTGGACCCACTAACCTTGATGAGGTTTCTATTCAAGCTACATATAATGAAGCAGGGAAAGCAGGTGTGTCAGGGGAATCATCGTCTTCAAGGAAAGAGGACAAGAGGAAAAGGTATGGCAAGAATGCAAATGCAGTGACAAGGAAGGAAGGAAAGCCCTCTTGTAAGCATTGCAAGAAAGAGGGACATGATGTGGACAAATGTTGGCAGTTTCATCCCGAGAAGAGGCCAAAGTGGTTCAAAGAAAAGAAGGGAACGCAAACAGTGGCAACGACATCAAAACCCACAGACTTGGGATCAGATTCAGGTGATGAATCAAAGATTTCATTGGTTAGTATGACAGGTAAAATTGGTGAAGACATTGATTGTAGAAGCAAGTTGTTTCATATAAGGGTAATCATGCGGCACACTAAGATAGACACATTAATCGACAGTGGATCTCAATCTAATCTAATTTTAGAAGAATTGGTTAAGAAATTGGGGTTAAAAACACAACTACATCATAAGCCTTACACACTTAAATGGATAAGCAATCATCATCAAATGCACTTAACAAAGCAGTGCAAAATCAAATTTGCAATTTCATCTAAGTATGTGGACGAAGTAACATGTGATGTAGTGTCGTTAAGAGAATGTGGAATGGTCTTAGGTAGTCTATATTTATATGATCGTAAGGCAATCTTCTATAGGACACATAATCAATATCAATTCACTAAAGCAGGTCAAGATTATGTGGTTCATGCTCATCATGTTAAAGCAACCAAAACACTTCAAACAATGGAACAATTAAAGAAGGCAGTGCAAGCAAGCAACAAACTAATAATTGTTTCAAATGAAGTAATTGATCTTAAGCAAGAACAAGATATGATTGTTGAATGGAAAATCAATCATAAGTTGCTTCAAGATAAGCTCATGTCGTGCAAATATCTCAAGTATATCAACTCATTTGTAGTTGTCTTCTTCATACTGTCATTAGTAATGTTTTCTACATGGATGATAGTGGCTTCAGTAAGATGTAACAGGGTTCAAATGACTAACAATATACTGTCAGTTGTCATGATTGTGTTACAGTTGATCTTGATGAGACAGGTGCATAGGACAGAGTTCAGAGACGGAGGACAAGCCGGGTGGCCTATCCTAAGCTTGTTGACTAGTCAGTAACCTTTTGGGGACCAAAAGGTATTTTTGTGGGGAGGTGTGATCCGAAATCGGATCTAGAAGCCTGACAGGGCTTAAAAATGCTCAACAATGAAAGTGCTCAGAATGCAACGAAACTAGCGCCATTGCGTCTATCTCGTCTTCCTGATTCTGACGGTATATTTACTTTGTCAAACGGGCTCTGTATGAGCAAGATATCGCATTCTATCAGAAAAGGCAAACAGGGAAAAAAATGGGATGACTGTACAGTCCGTACAAATGACATGGCAGCTCCAGGAGGTGACATGTGGTAGGTTGATATGGCGTATGGGAAGACAATTGGACCAATCCAGGGGTGACACATGTCACCACTATAAGGGTGACACATGGCACGGGATGATGTCAGCAGGTACAATGGAAGACACGTGGCAGGGATGTGACGTGGCAGACACATAGGTTGACAGGTGGCAGGTTATGTGGCAGACTGGTGGTCGAATTAGCATTTGATGCGTGGTATATTTCTGTTGGGTGTTGAGGTGCCATGTGGCCCAGTCACGGGCTACCACGTGGCACCCTGTGGTTGGTTTATGGCTTTATATAAAATTTATATGGCTCGGTTGGGGTCGAACCCGTGACCTATACTCCATGCTGTGGACTGGCAGGGCCGGGCTAACCACCCGACCCATGGGTGGTGCTTATAAACTATATGGCGGAAAACTTATTTGAATTTAAGTCAAAGCTTATGCGGCGGGGGCAAGGGCCGGGTCTTAGCCCCAACCCTTGGCGCAAACATACAACATACACGTGACCTCTCCATGTAACCGGAAGCACGGACGAGCGAGAGTTTGGGATAGGGTCCAGCCCTCGGTTCACAGGCAGATCCCATAGGACCGGGGTTTTACCACCAAAAAGGGCACGCGGTTATATAACTGTTGGCCCGTGGGCCTATGCAAACACCACCGAACCAGGAGCTAGCACGAGGATAGGGGGCCGACGCTTGGCCAAAAATGACCCATATGACCGTGAAAAGGGGGGGCGCACCCAGGCCTTGGGGGCTAATGCCCATTTTTAAAATAAAGTGGGTTTTATTATAAAGTTTTTGATTTTCCAATGATATTATGCCTGTTATTATTGGATTTTCTCCATTTTTGGGAGATATTGGCCATTTTTGGAGCCCATATTTTGGGAGGAAGTTGGAGATGAACAACCAACTTCAGATCTATATAAACCAGGCCTATTTGAGGCCATGGGGGACAGTCAAAGGACAATTAGAGAAGAGTTATACTGAAGAGAAGACAAGCCAAAGCCATTTTTATGCACGGAAGCTATTGAGGAGCAGACATTGTCGGGCCATTTCTGGGAGCTCCGGACGTCTGGTTTGCATGCCGTTTTCTTTGCAGGGTTCTTGAGATTTGGAAGAACATGACTAGATCAGTCTTGTAGCCAATTGGCATTGCAGCGATGTACTTGTGAGATTTTGAACAGAAATAAAGAAGCCTCCCCCACAGAGATAAAGGCTCGGAGACGTAGGCAAAGTTGTGCCGAACTCCGTTATCAATCTGCGTGTTATGGTTTGCTGTCTATTATTTCATTTCAGATCTATACACATGTATATGGATGTCATAATTCCTCTTCTTTCCTCATTCTTTCACTAAGTTTTCTCAAATGGTTAATTAACGCATGCAAAATTAAAACTCAACCATAGTGATTAAAAGATCCTACGGATCAATCATCCATCAAGGAGTTTGAAGAACACCAAATATGGAAGGTCATGACATGGTTGTTTGGATCTTCTCCAAGTTTTTCATCAAACTTTGGGATGTTGAACTAGGGTTTTTTGGGGATAGGGGGGAAATGGGGCATAGAGTATGGGATCGTTCATCAAACAAGACAATTTCGACAAATGTAATGTGGCTAGAAAAGGAAGTTTTCAGTTTGGTTGCAAGTACTTGTAATACTGATGTGGCATCACAGTACCAATAGGATTGTATACAGGTTGATTTCAAGTAAAAATAATATTCTGAACTTATGTACCCGATAACCAAGAATATTTACAAGTATTTGAGAATGCTGAAGAATTGGATTTTTTTTTTATGAATGATGATGAATATAAAGATAGTCACATAATTGTTGTGCCAAGGAATTGTATTCAATCAGAGTCTATTTTTACAAGAGATGATCATGCTGAAAACCTCCTGGAAGAAGCATCGCTCCGAAAGGTTTGAGAAACAAGAAAAATTAACATTGGAACTGATATATCCCCAAAATACGTCAATTTGGGAGTTGATTGCACAATTGACGAAGTTGATCAATATGTCACATTAATTAAAGAATATATTGATTTATTCACATGGAGTTATGATGATTTGAAGGCATATGATAAAACAATATTTCAACATATTATTCCCCTGAGAGAAGGGGAAAATCATGTCAAGCATAAGATAATGATAATGAACCCCAAATTAAAACCATTGGTAAAGGTTGAATTGGAGAAATTAAAGAAGGCTTGAATAATATACGCCATTAGACATTCAGATTGGCTTTCAAACTCTCTGATAGTAATAAAGAAGACTAGGGAGATCCAGATGTGTATAGATTTAAGGGATATTAACAAATTAGGTGTAAAGGATAATTATCTTTTACCTAACATGGAGTTTCTTCTCCAACAAGTCATGGGATCAGCCTGAATGTCCATGTTATATGGTTTTTTTGGGTATGATCAAGTCTTGGTTGCCGAAGAAGACAGAGCAAAGACAACTTTCATAACACATTGGGAGACATATGCATATGCTAGGATTCCCTTTGGTTTAAAAAATGTATGATCTACATTTCATAGGGTTGTGGATAATAATTTTGAGGGGTTGATAAGAAAATTCATGGTGGATTATCAATATGACTCAATAGTACACTAAAAAACAAGGAGCAATCAGATTCATCACCTAAGGAAAGTTTTTGATAAGTGTAGATTATATGGTGTTTCCTTAAATCCAAAGAAATGTTTATTTGTTGTAACTCAAGGAAAATTATTGGGTCATAATGTGTGTAAAGAAGGAGTCCATATAGATCCAGAAAGAGTTAAATCTATAAACAAACTCAACCCCCCATCATCTAAGAAGGGATTTCAATAATTTTTTGGCAAGATCAACTTTGTACAAAGATTTGTCCTCGACTATCAAAGTATTGTGAAGCCGATCAATTTATTTTTGAAAAAGGATCAAAGGTTTGAATGGACCATGGATACAAAAGAATATTTTAATAATATTAAAAAGGCAATCACTATAAATCCAGTCCTCATTAGCCCATATTTTCAAAGAGACTTCATCATTTATTTGTTCGCTACAGAAATGGTTGTTGCATGTATTTTTACTCGGAGAAATACCAAGGGTTAAGAAATGACAATTAGCTTCATGAGCAATACCCTTCATGATTATGAATTGAGATATTCAGAATTGGAGAAGCAATCCCTATCTCTTGTGAAAGTGGTGGCGTTCAGACTTACATACTAAATTATCATGTCATTTTTTATGTTCCATCCTCTCCTGTGAAGATGATTTTAAATCAACAATTGAGAGAAGGAAAATGGGCAAACTCGTTGGCGAATATTCAAGAATATGATATTGAAATTAAACTTGTCAAGGCAGTCAAAGGATAGGGTTTATGTAAGCTCATTGAAAATAGTGATTATTTGGATGGAATTATTTCGATCTCAATAGAAGAACCCATGGTAGATTTAGACTGGTATAGAGATATTGTATTCTACTTTATGTCTGAACAATTTCTAGTCACCATGAACCCTAAAGAGAAGAACATTAAAGATGAATTCAATCCAATATGTGTTGATTGTTGATATATTGTTCAGGGGAAACTATGATGGTATATTGCCGAGATTTTTTAATGAAAGGAAAGCTCAAGAATTGATGAAATAATTCCATGAAGGAATATGTGGTGGAAATTTCGCACCTACCTCCACCGCCCATAAGATAATAAGAGCTTGGTTTTATTAGCCATCAATTTTTAAAGACTCATATGCTATCATAAGGATGTGTGTATCTTGTCAACAATTTTCAGGGAAAATGAAAAAATATACAATGCCATTACAACCTATACACACACACACACACACACACACACACAGATA
>ML787557.1:346817-372743 GCA_009831015.1 Picea engelmannii
ATATATATATTATCACCGCTACATATTGTTTTACAAAGTAGCGAGAAGCATTGGTATTAAACAAGGTTGAATTTGAAGAGTTGATTAAGTTTCTCAAAAATAATATTTTGTCAAGATTCGATGTCCTAGAAAAATCCATCACTGATAATGGCTAGATTTTCATTGGCTCAAAATTTACAGAATTTTGTGGAGAATATGGAATTGTTATGGGGAAGTTATCAAACTATTAGCCATAAGGGAATGGTCTTGCAGAATCCACTAACAAGACACTCATTCAGATATTGAATAAAACTATTGATAAGAACTAAAGGAATCAACATTTAAATTTGACTGATAAATTGTGGGCGAGCATAATGACTTCGAAAGACAACACTGGGATGTCTCAGTATACATTGGTTTATGGGAAAGAAGAAAAAATTCCAATTAGCCTTGAGTCGAATGCCTTGACTTTTGTAGTTAATACAGAGGATGCAAAAGATAGTTCACCTATGCAAAAGAGGGTCAACTAGTTATTGAAATTTGAGGAAGAATGAAGGAAAGCCTTGAATAGAACTTATCAGAGACAATAAAGTATCAATATATATTTTTACCAGAATGCAATCGTAAAGAATTTTCAGAAGGGTGAATTGGTCTTACTTTGGAACAAATCTAAGGAGAAGAAGCACTCTGGATTGGACCATACATCATTGAAAATATCTTGGGTTTTAATTATGATATGATTAAAGATATGAAGGGTAAAATGGTAATGTTGTCTGTTAATGGGAAACATTTGAAAGGTTTCTTCACTTGGAATTTTCTCATTTCCTTGTCCAAAAGTTTTCTTTTACTTAGTTTGTATATTCTTACCTTTGACTCCATATCCCAATGGATGGAATCACCATGAATATTATGGATTCTTGACAACCCACAGGGGGTTCTCATCTCACAGTTGGAGCCAGTTGTTGAGATCATTTCTGGTTTCCAGATTTTTCCTTCCTTGTTCTATTTTCCCAGCTTCTTTTTTTTCCATTTCTTTTCATGCTTATGCAACTCCCCTTGTTTCCCTATTTCTTTTTTCCCTTCTTCTATCCCTTTCTAGTTACCATACTTAGTCGTATTTCAAAAATCGATGGGTTGGCAGGTTGGTGGACCTTCATATCCATCCACTTTCCTATGTCATAAGTCCGACCGACTGCCTTGATACATTACACTTAGCCATTTTTACAACTTTGCGAGTTCTCAAGTTCAAGCTTTCATCCTCCAAGTTTTGTGATCTCCAATTTTCACCCAAATTTCCATGATCTACATTGTGACCATTATATTTGTCGTAGGTGACGAGCCCCTAAGTTTTTATTTCTCCTACATGCAAGTCTGAACGACCACCTTTCTACACTTAACTTATTTTTGATCATCCATAACCGTGGGTTCGCAGGTTCCTGAGGTGGCGGTTCATAAAAAGATCCATATTCAAAATTGCTCTCGTCCATCCCCACCATTCTTGTTCTTTTCCCAATATGCATTAAGTGTTTTTTAATGCTAACAATTGTTGTGCAGGATCCAAAAATATCATCATTAATGGAGAAAGGCCCGAGGAATTCTCATTAAATTGCATTAAATATCAATTTTCCAAGGGATTATATTATCGTCATCTCTTTGAAAATATTTATTTCAAGTTATTATCCATCTGAAGAAATACTCCCGTCAACTTATGGTAATGATATAAATATATATGTCGTATATATGATAAAAAAATATAATATATATGTTAATATGTATATGTGGTAATAAATAGATATGAAGTATATATATATATATATATATATATATATATATATATATTTGTTAATATGTTGTATATAAATGGTATGTGATATATTATTATATATATAGTTTTGTTGTATATATTATATAGGAAGCAATAGCTAGGCAATAGTTTTGTAGTGATAGTTTAAATATCTTTTGTTGTGAATACTAGAACTTTCAGTGGTCCAGAGCATATTCATATTATTCCTCTCCTCCTACACATAAAGGCGTAATTTGGCCATCCGTAATTTCTCGCATAGGGTGTGTTCTTGACGTTTTTTGCTATAAATAACTTGTTGCATGGTACATGGAGAAGTACGTGCCAATCCAAAGAATTATACAAATCCAAGATCATTCTCCGATTTCCCTTTCACATAATTTTTTTCGCAAGATGTTGGAGCTCCCAGAGTCAACACTTAACTTCAAAGCAGAAGAGTACAGATAGTTTTTGAAGAAACATAACAATGGGCTTGATCTCCTGCCTGAATATTTGAAGAATCCCGTGTCTACTGTAGAAGACATAACCAGGATCCAGGTTGAGTCTTTCAAAAACCCCTATCGAGAAATTTTGTGGTTGTTTACCAGGTTGACAGGTCAAGAAAACATTGCTACTATCTCTCACATGATTTTATATATTTAATATTTTACAATGAAATAACATGCCATCTTTGACTCGGGTAAATTGATTTCTATCGAAATCTCATCCGCGTTATCACACTATATAAAGGACAAAAAATTATTTATGGCTTCCTATCTGATATTTTCCATAGTGTATTGTTGTCAATTTCCAAACTTGATCATAATTAAGAGGGTGAAGAGTGAAATAGATCTAGTTACCTTCTAGTATCGGGAACTATGGAGACATAAGACCCCTCTGTATTTTTATGAAGTTTATAATGATTTTGTCTCAGTCTTCAAAAGGTTGTTTTTGGGCGAAAATACCTCAAGGATATATGACCGGGCTAACAAATTCTTAGAAAAAAAAGGAACAATAGAAAAAATGGAGAATCATAGTGTCATAAAGATATTCTATTCCAAAGAAAATCCCCTTTTCTACCGTATCATGTATCTGACAAATTATTTGTTACAAAGGTGGCAAGGCAATACAACTTTTGGCTACATTTTTTCCATGAAAAAAGGAAAAAGTAATTTATCCCCTTGCCATGCAAGATTGGAGATTTCATGTTCAGAAACATAAATAAAATTGACGAGTTTGCAAATCATTTCAACAATGTGAATTTAAAGTATGCAAGAAATATAAAGGGCTTTGATCCTAACAAAATACTTTTAGAACATATGCTTTCAATGGGATTCAGTAACACGTTCATCCAGACTATATTGAATGAAGAAGAAGAAGGTAACAACCAAAGTACTCATGTAAACGATGCTGGTGACCTAGAAACAATACTCATTACTAATGTGTTTTATAAGAAAAAGGGAAAGGGTCCTAGTGAAAGGAGTGCCCAGTCTCTAGTTTTTACTTCCAAAAATAACACATTACGGAGCAATGCTTCAACGACTCACCCAGTTAGAAAGGTTGTCAATAGTAGTTCAAGTGGCGGAGGAGAGAAGAATCACCCCCCTGAGAAAATCGAGAATTCACATAAGCTCCATGTGAGATAGAAAAAGGAGGAAATTAGTACAAGAGGAAGAGGATAATATTATAGAAAATGACATCCAAAGATTTTCTCTGGATGACATGGAGCTAGAGGTAGATATTGAGAAAATATTTCCCATAATGGAACAACCATAAACTATGACTCAAAAAAATTCTTTATTGGAAGTTGTTGCAAATGAGACCTTTAGTGAAGAGGAATCCTTCACTTTTCAAAGTGTTGTTTTTGATAAGGAGTCTAAAAAGTTGATTGTAGAAAGAGGTGACCAGAAAAATAAAAAGGGAAAATCTCTCTTAGAGGTCAACCTGAAGGACATGCGGCCGTCCCAAATTTCTAAAATCCACAGGGAAACCAGGATGCTCTTGACGATTCTATTGATGATATGGAAGATGAAAACGCTAAGTTAAAATAAAGGATCAGAGAATTGGAAAATGTATTAATGCCTCTTCCAATCCTGGCAAGTCCTTTGTCAATGGTCAAACCAACTACACCCACCATTAAGTTGAAAGGATCTTCAATTTTACTCACAACAATCCGAAGTTATGTAGAGAAAAATATTAAAAAGAGAATGTCACTGATAATAGAAGCATGGAGGTATAAAAAAATATTGTTTCTTTCAGTTCAAGGGAACATGCTTTTCATGAGTATCTGCAAGATGAATAAATAATGAAGAAGGTTTATACAATGACGTTGTCTTTCCATTTGGAATTAAAGTCTCAAACATGACAGAATTGAAAAGAAGAGAAGAGGATTTTCCTTCTCCAAGTCGAATTAAACAACTAAATGCTTGTTGGAAGGAAAAGATCAATAATTTGAATAACATTGCCCAAGCCTATAGTGAAGCCATACTAAAAAGAAAAAAATTGTTCAAAAGACTCACAGAGATAGATTTGACAGGAAGAAATGATGAGGTATAAGACCCTAAGTTATTATTAATTCAATGCTTCTAACAAAGAAACAATTTCATGAACAAGTTGAGATATTTAAGGGGTTATCATTTGAAAATTTTTATGGCATAGTTGAATATAATGAAGAGGAAATAGACAATTTGTTGGTTGATTATTCCATGAAAAATAAAGATATTGAAGAGGAAATACATGGAATTTCTCATGACTTAAGAGACTTGGAAGACAAATTATTCAATATTAAAATCATGCATGAAATAAATGTTGCACCAATGAAAAACTACATTGAAGATTGGTTTAAAAAAGAAATTGACAAATTAACCAAAGAAGGCCAAGAAGAATCAATTGTGACAGTTCCTATAACCATCAATGAGGACAATAAAAGGAAAGTCGAAAGCAAGTGAATGAGGGAGAGACCATCATACTAATTTTATGTTCATCACATCTTTATTTATTTATCATTTTTTCATCCGGTTAATCCGCTTCTTTGACTATAAAGGTTTAACCAAAATCTGATAACTCCTTCCTGTCTTCTTTCCAGGTCTTGCTACTATGTCATCTCCCACCATATTCTTTTCATAAATTACTTATTTTTTATAGTTTTTTTATGGTATACAGGAGCCCCAATCCCAGTACTAAGGAAAAATACATTTAAATTTCAAGGCTTTGTAACAAACTCTATATTTTTAAGAAATCCCAAAGAGAACTATTTCGGGATCAATTTTGACTGTATTTTATAACTCTAAGTTTTGAATATGAAATATTTGTTAGAAAAACAGGATCACAGAGCAATAAAAATAAGACAAATGTGGAAATAAAACAAAGAATATACACAATACAATAGAGACACAGATATATGTGGTTCACCCAATGTGGGCTACGTCCACCAGAGAAATTACCAGGTCCTTTTTTATTATAAAACAAATGAAGGGATACAACCTACAACACACTCGTTGTAACTTCTGCTTCTCTCTCTCTTAGTCTCCTCTCTCAGAATACAATATTTGCAATGATGCATATATGAAATACAATTCCCTCATATAAGAGGGTTTCTTTCTAGGGAAAAAAACCCTAACATAACTTATATTGTCATATCTGTGACCTTATAATGAACGGTCTAGATTTACTATTAAATTACAATATACATTTACAAGGAAATTTTTCCTTCAGGAACTTCTCCCCTGAACCCCCATTGGGGACCCTCTTTCCCCCATACCCCCAAGCCAGGGGGATGAGGTCCCCGGACCCCGCAGGGGGGGAAAGCCCCCCCCCCCCCCCCCACGTGGAGGGGTGTACAATATTATGGGGTTTATAGTCTTCATGGGGTATAAACATAGCTGGAAACAATGACCTATGAAACAAGAATATAATTAGGCTCCACAACCAACAATATCCCACTTGGAGATTGATCACAACAACTCCACTGTTTGTGTACATGTTGGACTATACTCCACCTTGGACCTATAAAATTTCTCATATTCAAGTTCATGCTTGAAGACCAACTGTTACCCATGATTTTGGTCATCATGATGGTGTATTAATGATGGTGTACTCAGGCTCTTCATAAGAACTTTCTTCTGAGAAAAGTTACTTTCATCTCTTCCCAGAAAACTCTTTTTTGAAGAAGGTTCGCAGGTTGCTAATATATTTGGGTGTGAGAATGACCCATTCTCGCAAGCTGCCTTAAGCCAGGGTGCGAACTTCCCACACTGTGTTGAATAGCCAGGGTGCTAACTCTTCCTAAAACATGGAAAAAGATGAATTCTCGATGTTTCTAGAAGGGAATCTTCTAGAAGAATGGGTTGGCATTCGAATGGTTATCCGTGTACTGGATTCTCTGATATTGTGGAATCATTCTTATCCAAGTAACTATCTCATTCTCTCCTAGATATTGAGGGAATTCTCATGGAAAAGGTTAAGCAAGATTCATTGGAGAATCGGTGAAAGAATTGTGTGAAGGATTTAGCTTGAACAGTAGCTTGAAGACTCTAGCAAGTCTATTAAGAGGATTCAATCTTCTTCATGCAAGGATTGAGAAAGTGTGTGTGTTGGAGCCAAGAGCCATTGAAAGGAAGCTTGCGACATCAAGGCAATCAGGTTGTAATATTTACTTTCAATTGATATGATACAGTGGCATGTCCCTTTCCCATAAAGCTATTCTCACTTTATTGTGTAATTCCTTGATCATACACATAAGTTGATAGTTGAATATATTTTTCTATCTTCACTTTGGTTCGTTTGTGTTGTCTTGGTCTTGACCTCACAAGAGCACTGGAGTGAAGCGGGAGCAATAGAGACCCTAGGAAGCGATATAAAGGTATGTTACTTGTTCCTTCCTACTAGTTAATTCAATGGTCAAAACTTAGGGAAAGAGTCATGTCCTGTCCTGTTTTGTTCTAGATCCAGGTGGATCTAGGGAGAGCTATTAGTGTCCGCACCTACCGATTAGTCCGATAACAAAATTGGCGACTCCACTGGGGACACTTCCCATTTTATTTGTGGTTTTATGTATCTTTCTATGGCCATTTGCTCTTGTTTTACTTTTCTCCATTCCTATCAGTCTCTGAGTCTTCAGGATACCCTGATAGACCCTCTGGGTCCAGAGGCCTCTTCAAATTTTATGTCATTTTCCAAAAATTTGACTAAGTTCAGGCATTCTCACACTGCACTTCATAGTAGCCTGTGATAATCTATAGAGTTCTCATCCTGCCTTTAGGTTCAGTGCGAGCTTCTCGCACTCTGCTCAAGGGTCACCTGTGAGAATTACTAATTCTCGCACTGTGTAATATTGCTTGCCTGTGAACTCATTTTTTCAAAGTTTTGGATTTGAGTTTTTGCATCTTGAATTGCCCAGATCAGTTTAGATGCTTAAAAAGAGTCTCTTGGACCATTGATTGATGTCTTTCTTGTCTTCGTTTTCATGCATGAACAGTTTTAGGATTTCAAAGGCTCTTCTTGTCACTTCTGTCTTGACTTTCATTTCTTGACTTTTCTTGGCAAAGCTATACTCTTTGATTTTGGAATCTGAGTGTGCTTGATTGGTTAAAGGCCGGTGATCAGTTGAAAGTTGAGTTTTCTTGGTCTTTATCATTTGCTTATTGTTTGAAAGATCACTTTTTTTTTATGCAATTGAAAAGACTAGATTGGTTTGCTTGTTAATTTTGTTTTCATTGAAAGTGTGGATTGGATTTTTATCATTGCTTGTTCATTGGTTCTTGATTTTCTATACTCTCACTATCATAGTGTGGGTCCTTTTTGAAAAGTGAACAAAATTTTTCTTTCAAAAATCTTTTTCATCTTCGAAAACATTGAAAATCAATTGTTGAAATTATTGAAAAAGAAGCAATAGAGAATTGTTATTGATGCATGATTTGTTGCATTTTCATTTTAAAGAAATTTTGCATTGTAGTTTAGGGTTGATCTAGAAAACTTTCTCTTTCCCTCCCATACATAGGATTCATTGAACGAAAATCAGTATATTTTTCATTCTCATCCATGCATTGTTGGGTCAGAGCCATACAACATAAGTTTCATCTCCATTTCCTTTGAGTAAACAACAACTCTTAATAACACTACACAATCCTAAAATTTAACTAGTAACTCTTTTCTAGGGTTCTATTACAGCAACATTTAACTAGGCTAGCGCTTTGGAGTAGGAAGTGAGATACACTCTCCAAAGCACAAAACACACAATAACATCTTGTGTTAGGGAGTGTTAAATTCCATTTGCAACATCTTGTCCTGGGAAGCCCTTCTCACACAAGGGTCAAGCACGAGGTCACATTGATATTGACAGAGTTACTCACCCTTCTTTCTTGATATCAGTGTAGAGATTGCACGTATTATGAGGATCACTCGGAGGTATACCCACAATGATGAGTGGAAGCATTTTGAGTTGATTTTGGGATAGATACCCTGCCTTTGCATGTGCATCAGACTGTCAATTGTCCCCCTATGATTTATTGTTGTTGGTGGTAACCGTAGTGGCCTATCTTTCTAGGTTCTTGCACGAGGTGATTGTGAAGGGGAAAGTCTTCACGGTACCTAGAATTGATGTTGACCAAACTCACTCGGGCTCCTTGGAGGGTATACCCACGATTATGTGTGGGAGCTTGCACCAGGGTGTAAGTCCGTTAAGCAGGTCGTCAGTGTAACTTTTCCACCCTAGCCCAGCCCCTTCTCATCTCGTTTTTGCGACGTTGGATTTCATCACCAACTAGTGACTTCAGAATTAGAAGGTCTTGTTCGCTTGGTGTTGCTTCCTAGATTTTGTTTACTAGCGCATGTTGTTTGTTTCTCAAAGTTGACCATATAATTTTCTTCATGAAGTTTGTCACTCGTTTACAATACCTCCTCCACATCGTTCACATAGAATGTAGGGTTTATCTCCAGAGCATCTGGAAGGTTCTCAACCCTTGCCTACAAGTACACCTGAGGGCTCTCCTTGGCAAAGTGAAGTCACAGTCGTCACCACACCACAAGTGGAATCAACTGAATCTCTAGAACATTTTCGAATTACAAATACTCGAGAGGACTTTCGACTTCACCCCGATTCTGAGAGGCGTTTTATGCGAGAAAACTCTTCCGGAGACTTAATTGTTATGTATTATGGATCTCCGACTAGACCTGGGGACCAAGATCCTTTTTGGTCTACGGGCGTTTTTCGACGAGACCTTTTTGGTCTAGGTTCACCTGTGATTTCTGAAATCAACCCACCTATGATTTCTGAAATATCTAGTACAAAGACAGTACCGTTGACTACCGCTTATCACTTTACCATCCCTGCTGAAATGGTCCATCTCACAGCTACTACGAGTGTTCCAACCGGGTTTACTGTGGTTAGTCTTTCTCCCATCAACACACCGCGAACGCCCAATGTCACTCCGACACTACCACCCGGATACCATGCATTGAATGCTTCCATTCCTACTCCTACGCAAAATCCATCTGGCTCTCCTGGTGGTCCTTCTTCTTCTGGGCCCTCTCTTCCTGGTTTTATTCCAACACTCCCTCAATTTCCTTTTGGAGGACCTTCTTTGTCTTCCACTGGCGGTCTAAATCCTAGTGGCACTATTCCGTCATTCACTCTAAATTACTAGTTTTCGGTTGGTGGACAATTTCACCAAGGTGGTCTGACTCAACCCCCTCTCAGCAGGCAAATTCCTTTTGGAACGCAAATCCCAATTGTTACGCAACCCCCAATTGGAACGTTGCCCCCGATTGGAACACCACCTTCAATGGGAGGATCGAACCCACCCTATGGGAAAAACATACCTCCATCCTTGGCCCAGTATTGGAATCAGTTGATACAACATCCTCCTCAATTGACTAGGGGGCAGTAGTTTCCAGCTGCGTCCGCACTACCCCCTAGTATGGGCCAACCATATCCAGGTTCGTTCAATCCCATTTGGGGGGTGAATGCTCAAACTCAAGCTCCTGTTCCAGGGTATACTCCTATGAGCTACTATCCTCTCCAACCACCACTGAATATGCCTGGGTATTCACATTATATGAAAACTGCTTATGGTCCTACTGGTTTGCTGACAGGGCTTCTTCCCCAAAGCCACCAGTACCCACAGGTGAATCGACAGTTACCCTTTCTCGCCACTTTGGATCTTCTAGATTTGTCAAGTATTTTAAATGATCCCATTCATCACTCTCCCCAATGGCCTGCTATACCAACCAAGCTTCCATTGGACATTCCTAAATTCGACGACAAAGCAGGAGAGGACCCCAACAATCATGTTATGACTTTTCACCTATGGTGCTCATCCAAATCATTGATGGATGACTCTATTCCTTTACATATTTTTCAACAAACTCTCACGAGTTTTGCTACGAAGTGGTATATCGAATTGCCATGAGGTTTCTTTTCTGAATTCAACACCCTAGCTATGGCTTTCCTTACGCATTACTAGTTACCGATCCATTATGACACAGGGACCGAGATTTTGAATTCCTTCAAACAGAACAAAGCCACTCATATATCCGATCATATCCATGAGTGGTGAAGGAGACGATGTCTCATTAAACTTGAGCTCCCCGATCAGTTGCTAGTAGAGTGGTTCACAAAATCATTTGTGAATGATATCAGTAAGGACATTGCCATGGGTGGCGTCGTCACAGAAGAGTAGGCTATAAGTCGTGCTCAATATCTTGACCTCGTTTACTCACAAACGAGAACCGTTTATGATTTACTACCTGACTTTCCTCATCCTAATACTTCCAACACTTGAACTACTCCAGCTGCTTCGCATGCAGTTGACGATGTGATTGGAACTTTCCAGGCCCAACCACATTTCGCTTCAAGCGCAAACCCCAAATATGCTTCTTCTAATGTTCAAAATGCTCCGTCTCCTGCCCCTCCCACTGGCAAGACTTCTGAGGTAAATGCAGTCCAATATACCCCAGCCGGTAAAAACAAATCTAAAAAGGGAAGGGGTAAGAATAAGGAGGGAAAAAAGACTTCTCAAGCAGAGCAAACCAAAACTACCCCTGTTGACGATCGGGATAAGCGCAAACCACGATACCCTTGTCTTATCTGTGGTGATGATCACTACATGAAGGATTGTCCGCGACGTACTGAGGTCACTAAGTTCCTTCAAGGATCTCCAAAACCACCTGCACCGGCTGTCTTGTCCCAACCCTTCCTGTCTCAACAACAGACTCAGTTGGTCATCCATGACCAACCCTCATCTTCTACCACCTCCTATGTTTTGATGTGTACTGGCGATTCTAAGCAGAGCAACATTGCAATCACTACTCGAGCCAAAGATTATTCTCCCTCTAAGGAGAAGGTTGATGATTTACCCCCTTCCTTGGTACAACCTTCTCCCATGACTCCACCTACCAACGGTCCTCTTCATCTCGAATGACCGAGCCTCAACACAGTTCTGCGACCCCCCCCAAAGGGCGTCATTCAAAAATTGAATTTCAATCCTCACACTCGTGTTGCCCAGAACTACAACATTGTTGAAGATTTGGCTCAAGTACCTTCTACGATGTCAGCCCTCGAAGTCCTTCAGACTTGTCCCACACAACGAAAGGCACTGTTGAAAGTTATCGGTGGAATTGATCCGACGGATACAAATTTAATAATCTTTGACTTGGAAGATCACATTCCAAGGTTACCCCCTCAACTTGCGTTCCAGATCCAAGTGATTGTCTCTGACAAAAACATTTGCCGAACTGTTATTGACAAGGGTGTCTCGATGTGTGTCATGTCTCTCGCTTGCTCAAAAGCCATTGGCTCTCCTTCCTTGAATGAATCCCAGAACACTCTTAAAGCCTTCAACGACTCTAGTTTTAAGCCCTACGGTTTCCTTCCTTCATTGCCCATCACGTTAGAAGGCAAAACAATCCAAGTCGAAGTGGAAGTCTTTGATGCTCCCCTTGATTATAATCTTCTGCTTGGCCGTAGCTGGATCGATTCCATGCGCACAGTTGTGTCGACCCTTTTCTGTGTGGTACGTTTCCCACATCAAGGTAAGGTTGTCACCGTCGATCAACTAGCCTTATTTAATTCCGATACTCGTACTGGAAATGTACCGTTTATCACTAAAACCCCACTGGGTTATGAGAACATCGGTGTAGGCCTTCTCAAGAACTCTTCGTTAATGGCTACTTTCCCCATTCCACCACCTGATGTTCCACGCTCATCTGTTTCTTCCATCAACATGATCTCCACATTGCCTCATGAACTTCTTGCGTCTCACGACCCCTGGATAGTCCCTGACCCTGGAGATCATCTTCGTTTCGACAACAAAATGTCGTTAAGTCCAGTTGAATCCGCCTATCAGGCCATTCAATCGACAACACCTTCTACTCCTTCTCTTGGTGAGTTGTCTCCCGATCCTTTCTGTGTCATTTTTCCCACAGATGAGATGATCATGTCTGTCATGGAGGACACCCCTTGGGATGATGGGCATCATCATTCCATCCTCTTTTTGGAGCAACATACCCTTGAGAACTACCAATGGATTTCGACCTTGTCGACCGTTGTCGTCATCTTGAATATTCCCAAGTCTGCACACGATGTGTTTTCTGAAGGGAACTTAAGCAATATCTCACCCACGATTCCCCTTGACATATCTGTCAAACCTGGAATCATCAAAAATGTCCATATTGGAGCTTCGTTTTCTCCTAATGAAGTCCTCACCTACACGTCCCTTTTCAAAGAGTTTCATGATATCTTCGCATGGAGCTATGAAGAAATGCTAGGTATCGACCCTGAGATTGTGATACATGAGATAAAGACATATCCTGATGCTAAACCCATCCGGCAACGCCTTCGTCCAGTTCACCCACGTAAAGCGGCTGCTATAAAGCTCGAAGTCGAGAAAATTCTGAAAGCTAGCTTTATTTATCCGGTGGCTCTCACAGATTGGCTTTCCAATCTTGTCCCGATTGACAAGAAACAAGGCACCATTCGTGTATGCGTTGATTATAGGGATATCAACAAAGCTTGTCCCAAAGACAACTTTCCTACCCCCTTCGTCGATCAGATTGTTGATGATTGCGCCGGAAGTGAAATCTTCTCTCTCATGGATGGTTTCTTTGGGTATAATCAAATCAACATTGTTCCTGCGGATCAACATAAGACTGCTTTTATTTGTCCTTGGGGTACTTTTGCCTATCGGAAACTTCCTTTCGGTCTCAAGAACGCTGGCGCAACTTTTCAACGTGCTATGTCTTATGCTTTCCATGATATCAAACACATCGTTCAACCATATTTGGACGATTTACTCGCTCACTCAATGTGCCAAGTTGATCACCCAAAACTCCTCTGAGCCATTTTCGTCCACTGTCGGTTCTACCGTATTCGTTTGAATCCTCATAAGTGTGTTTTCTTCGTAGAATTCGACTTCCTTCTAGGTTTTATCATTTCATGTCAAGGGATCCGGGTGGATCCCTTAAAGGTTGAGGCGATCCTTAATCTCCCTCCTCCTTCTACACTTCACTAGTTGCAAAGTTTGCAGGGGAAAGCAAACTTTCTTCGTCATTTTATCCCCAATTATGCCGAGATAACTCGTGGATTTACGTGGCTATTAAAGAAGGATTCAGAGTTCGTCTGGGATACCATCGCCAACAATTCTTTTGAAGCTTTGAAATTGTCCCTAACACGTGCTCCGCTTCTCTTCCCCCCTGATTACAGTCGCGATTATTTTCTCTATCTTGTTGCCTCGGATTATACCATTGGTATGGTTCTCGTCCAAGAGGATGATGCTAACGATGAACATGTTATCTACTACTTGATTCGAAGTCTAACACCTACTGAAATCAAGTATTTACATGTCGAAAAACTGGCCTTGGCTGCCGTTCAAGCCGTCCAGCGCTTCCGGCACTATATCCTCTTGCGCAAGACTACAGTGATTTCTCACTACAACCCTATGCCACACATTCTTACCCGTCAATTGCTAGGGGGAAAATACTCCAAATGGATTGTGATACTCCAGGAGTTTGACTTGGAATTCGAATGCGCCAAGTCTAAGAAATCCTTAGCTTTTGCTGAGTTGATATGCGACTTTCCCCATTCTGCAACGGAAAATGTGGCAACGGATTCATTACCCGATGAATCTCTTTTCCTTATTAGCACTGATGATCTTTTGTATGGTGATATCATTATATATCTCCGAACCTAGACTTTCTGGCCAACTTTGTCCAGTACTAAACGACGTCGAATACGATACCAAGCTCGTCAATATATTATCCTCCGGGATACTCTTTATCGTCGAGGGATTGACTCTGTTTTTTGACGTTGCCTAATGTTCGACGAAGCCGAGAAATCTCTGAATGACTGTCATTCTGGAGCATGTGGTGGTCATATGTCTGGGTATGCTACTGCCCAGAAGATCTTATGAGTAGGGTATTTTTTGCCTTCTTTGTTTAACGACTGCATAATTACTGTTCAGAAATGCCATGCTTGCCAGACCTATAATCAGAAGATACGGTCACATCCCGCTCCTCTTCACCCTGTGGTATCTGTTGGTCCTTTTGCGAAATGGGGCATTGATTTCATGACATGTCACCCTCACTCGGTCGGGGGGCATGGTTACATTATTGTATCCGTCGATTACTTTACGAAATGGGCCAAGATGATGCCGACATTTGACAACACTGGAAAGACTGCAACATTATTCATTTTTAATCACGTCATAGCTTGTTTTGGTGTTCCCCAAGCTATCGTCACCGATCACGGTAGCCACTTCAGGAATTTTACAATGTTCAAACTTACTGAAAAGTTGGGTCTTCACCATGACAACTCAACACCCTATTATCCACAAGCCAACGACCAAGTCTAAGCGATTAACAAAGTTTTCATAACTATGCTCCGACGAATGATAGGGATTCATAAAACAAGTTGGCACACAATGTTGTTTTCGACATTGTGGGCATACCGGACATCCATCAAGTTTGCTACTAGGTTTACACCTTTTCGGTTAGTCTATGGTGTGGAAGCCATTCTCCCTATTGAATGCGAGATACCCTCTTTAAAACTAACTGTTGAACTCCTACCAAACACTTATGCTGAGGAAGAACGTCTATTGTATTTTATGCAATTAGAAGAAACTCAACACGATGCCACCCTAGTCATAGAAGCTCAAAAGAAACGTGTCAAGGCCCAATACGACAAACATGTCAAGCCTCACGTTTTCTCTGAAGGAGATCTCGTTCTCCTCTATGATCAAGATCGAGATATTCTAGGAGCTGGAAAATTCGAAGCCATGTGGCAAGGTCCTTATATCGTTCGACGAGTTTTGGAAAAAGGATCTTATGAGTTAGTAGATTACGATGGTATCCCTTTGAGTGAACCCAGGAATGGGTTGTACTTGAAGAAGTACTATGCATAAAAACATCTGTGCACGAGTACTTGTATTTTTATTGTATTATACTTCTTGTGTGTTACTATAGCTTGCTTTTGTTGTTATCCGGTCTTTGCCCTTATGTGACATTGTGTTTGATTTCCAGATGTTGGAGTCTTTGCTACCCTATATTGGCTTCGCTGATAGTGCTAGCCGTAGTACTCAGAACCTTGCTTCTGCTGCATGGGCAATTTACGCCCCTACAAATGAACTTGTCTCCTTACGAGGTGTGTGTCTCGGCTATACGACCAAAAACATTGCAGAGTATAGCGTCATTATTGAATTGTTGGTTGATGCTATCTCACTCGAAATTCGTCATTTGGTTGTGCGACTCGATTCGCAGCTAGTATTACTATAGTTAAGTAATGTCTATACTATTCAAAGTCCTACTTTGTTACGGGTGTATTTGCAAATTTGTCTTTTGGAACGTTACTTTGATTACATTGAATATCAACATATTCCTAGATGTCTAAATACATTAACAGATGCATTAGCTAACTATGTATTAGACAAACATTTGGATAATTTATAAATCAATCACATCAATTTTCACACAACACATGATAAATCGATAGAAGCCGTCTGTATATATATAACGATCAAAAGAGTTTTTTTTTTACAAAAAGTTTGTCCGAAGACCAAAATATCAAAATCTGAAGCTCATAGCTTCTACAAAGTGACGTCATGGATGACATTCACGGTAACACATGACTACCTAAGCAACCCTACGGAGTAGTCGACTCATGGACCCTAACACTCCTACTATATGACACTGATCGCGTCATGGAACCTCTTCTAGAGGCATGTCTGGAATATCTGCGGTCAAACCCTCTAGGTTTTGTTCCACTACTTGATAATCCTCAACATATTGTGGCACTGGCGCCACCTCTCCTCGCCGCCGAATTGGAGAAGTACCAGGAGGTCTGTAAGGTCCAACATCTGTGTCATCAACAATGACTTTGTATTTAGTCTTTGGACGAACTTATAAAACAAAAACATTTGAATATGATAAAAATTCACAAAAACATTTAAAAAGAAAAAATGTGTGTACTTCTTACCAAGTTCCCCCCACTGAGCATCCTCTAGCAGTACTAAGTCCGGATCTCCTTGAAAATCCAACCCAGCATAAGCATAATCGTCAACCATCAACATCTGTGGTTGAAGCCAGTCGAAAAAGGTATCATCATACTTGATGATCGATCCAGCTACGTGCCGGTCCATGAGCCGACACCATATCCACATCCTTGGATCCCTGAGAGCCGGTAAATTCCACTCAACCTGCAGCCTCAGTACTGGAACCCTCTCAAGGAAGAAGGACACTAACAAAGATCCGTACCCAAATTGCTTCAGGTCGCCTTGTCTACATTTGGTCAACTGCTTTTTTATACTACGAAGCACTGCATCTGCCCAGTTGAAAACCCGAGGTTCAGTACACTCTATAGCATACTGGAAGTAACTCTGTAACACCATGTGAGGAGCAGAACTCCTAGCCATACGAGCTATGGTGAATAGGATAGTATGGAGGGTCAAATCTCGTACCCCCCAAATAGCTACTTTTCCTTTCTTTCTCTCTGCCTCGGGAACATAATGTAAACGACAGTACTCACTCATGGGCAGCCCACCACCTCTGCCACCAGTCAGGCTCACGTAGTGTCCACGCTATGACAGTCCAGTCAAAAAGTAAATGTCCTCAATATCTAAGGGCAGTGTGTGGACCCCCACATGAAATACCTGCTGATCGGGATCCCACATACGCATAAGGTACTCTAATAACCTGACTTGGGCCCTCATGCTCGGGATACGAAAGTACTTGAGGAGGCCACAGTTTCTCAAAGCAGCAATAGTAGGTGGATGATTTCCAACAATTGCATTGTCTTCCTCATGCTCCCTTTCACGCCATTCAAGAACCATTTTGATGGCCAATTACCTGCATAGGAAGCACAAAGTGAAGATTAGCAACTCGATTCATTAATTGGTTCTTTTTTCATTGAGTAAAATTTTAAAAAAAATTGTGCTTTGTGGTTCTCGCAGGTGCCCTTTGGGCACAGTACGAGAACCTTGCAGGCTGTTGTGGGCTCACCTGCGAGAATCACCCATTCTCGCAGGTCCCGTGTAGCCCACCTGCGAGAATGGATGAGCACAAGTAGGGCTTGTAAAATCAACTCAAAAAATGAATTTTAACCAATGAAAATGAAAAATTTAAACCATGAAAGAGTAGAGGACAAATAGTCTACCTCACTGTTGCTGACGGTTTGACGAATGGACGCTCGTAAATCCCACAATTTGACACTGAACTTCGAGGGTAAAAGAGGGGTTTTTGAGCTCAAATAGTGGAAAAGTGAAAATGATATGGTAAAAAAGAGTTTTACTCCTTTTTATTTACTTTTACCATGTTATTTGGTTTTTTATGATTATTTATCTATTAAACCCTAATCCCTAATGTCCTTTTGAGTGTAACTTTTGCAGGCGTAATGACTTCGATGTTCATATACAGGGATGCAGACATAATTTTTTTTTTTTTTCCATCGCATGTTTTGATTATTTTTTATGGTTTTTATATAAAACCTCGAGCATGGTCTTTGTCCATTCTCGCACTCGAAAATACATGAGAATGATATTGAGCATACTTTTATCACTTTTTCAGGCTCAACAAGGTTATACGAAAAAGGAACCCCCCTGGAGTCCTCTTTAAGCTCTTTTCAGACTCTCTAAACATGAAAAGATCATCGAGCGACCTTGTTATTTTCATGCTCGATAAAGTATTTGAAGAAAGCATCTGGTGAGTGATAATTTATCTCTTTTTTGGTCTCATCCAGACTATTTTACGAAAAAGGAACTGAGAGAGTTCTCTTTTAAGTGTTTTTCCAAACTCTATAATCATGAAAAACCTTCGAGTTTTCTATCTTTGGACTCATTAAACAAACATCGACAGACCCATAATGGGACCGAACCACTCCCTCTTAGGGTTCGTTAAACATACTCCGAAGGACTTATCCGAAGGATAAGCTTATATCAACAAGCATATGTTATCCTCCTCAAGCTTGCGTAAAAATAAAGAGGTACTTGCTAGAAATGGTGGGGGAAAATTTGGGAAAGGGATATGTTATCATCTTCGTATTGATTGGCAGTAAGTGTCACTCTTGAACATGACACCCCCTATTCATCATTTGAAGCCGGTTTGGGAAATCCATTTGTCTCTCATTCAATTTGCTACAAGGTCATTCCCTATGTCGTCTTTGATTCAATGCTGCAAAATCATTGGTCATGTCGTTCATATGTTCAAGAGAAGTCCATCTGAAACCTCTATTGAATCAGCCATCTGCAGTTGTCCATTTTGTCCGTGTCAGCCTTCCCTGTGTCCAGTTCAATCTACATCGTACTTTGTTTCACCTTCAAAATCTATTACTCATTTTGTGTCATTGATGGGGGATACATCAAGGCCCTCCTGTGACGAGTTTTTTTCTGTCGACTTCAGCTCATTATCCGGAATCAAGACCTAGAAATTCTTTAGTACCTTGGAGCTTGCACGCCTCAATGGAAAGTTTCCTCACTTTCGACAATGGGTTTACATCATTGACCCCTGATCAAAAGATTCCATTGGTTGTTCGACTTCAATTCACTCATTCACACTCGATGGATTGTACTAGAGTACCTTGGGAGTCATTGATATCAATGGTGATTTCCCTCACACTTGTTAACGGTTTCATCAACGACCAGTAATCAAGTGGTTTCTGCCATGTTCGACTTCAACACATGTAATCACATGGTTAGATTCATACTTTTTGGGCGACGATATTGAAGACCTTGGACATCATCTCTTTGTCCAGGTTGCGATGGAGTATGTATAATCTGCGACACATAGATCCACTTTGTATGTCTCGTGGCTATGTCATCTCAATTTGAATTTTTTCACATAGATCCACAGTGTATTCCTGGTGGCTATGCTATATTTTGATGGCATGGATCCACAATGTATGATTGGTGGCCATGACCTATGTCTACAATGTCATCCATCTATGATCTGAGTATGGGAATGCCTACCTCAGAATTGGTATATATGATATTCTGCAGAAGCTTGGTTGTTCGCAGGTTTTCGATTAGGTGTGCTCCTGGTTTCTGACATAAACATACAGCTTACAAAGTCTTTCAGCTGTCACTGATTCCAACCTCATACTTTGGGGGGCATTCTGTTACCCATGATTTTGGTCATCATGATGGTGTATTAATGATGGTGTACTCAGGCTCTTCATAAGAACTTTCTCCTGAGAAAAGTTACTTTCATCTCTTCCCAGAAAACTCTTTTTTGAAGAAGGTTCGCAGGCTGCTAATATATTTGGGTGTGAGAATGACCTATTATCGCAGGCTGCCTTAAGCTAGGGTGTGAACTTCTTGCACTGTGTTGAATAGCCAGGGTGCGAACTCTTCCTAAAGCATGGAAAAAGATGAATTCTCGATGTTTCTAGAAGGGAATCTTCTAGAAGAATGGGTTGGCATTCGAATGGTTATCCGTGTACTAGATTCCCTGATATTGTGGGATCATTCTTATCCAAGTAACTATCTCATTCTCTCCTATATATTGAGGGAATTCTCATGGAAAAGGTTAAGCAAGATTCATTGGAGAATTGGTGAAAGAATTGTGTGAAGGATTTAGCTTGAAGACTCTAGCAAGTCTATCAAGAGGATTCGATCTTCTTCATGCAAGGATTGAGCAAGTGTGTGTGTTGGAGCCAAGATCCATCGAAAGGAAGCTTGTGACATCAAGGCGATCAGGTTGTAATCTTTACTTTCAATTGATATGATAGAGTGGCATGTCCCTTTTCCATAAAGCTATTCTCACTTTATTGTGTAATTCCTTGATCATACACATAAGTTGACAGTTGAATATATTTTTCTATCTTCACTTTGGTTCGTTTTTGTTGTCTTGGTCTTGACCTCACAAGAGCACCGGAGCAAAGCAGGAGCAACAGAGACCCTAGGAAGCGATATAAAGGTATGTTACTTGTTCCTTCCTACTAGTTAATTCAATGGTCAAAACTTAGAGAAAGAGTCATGTCCTGTCATGTTTTGTTCTAGATCTAGGTGGATCTAGGGAGATCTGTTAGTGTCTGCACCTACCGATTAGTCCAATAACACCAACTGAAACTGAGTAGGAACTCAATTTCTCCCTGGTTACTCCCTTTGTTAACATGCATACAGGATTCTGGCTAGTACATTTATTTTCCAACTTCAAATGTCCATCTTCCAAGACAGATCACATGAAATGATACTTGACCTGTATATGCTTAGTCTTCAAATGGAAGGTTGAGTTCTTTGAAATATAAATGGCACTCTCATGATCATAGTACAACCTGCTATTCTCCTGCTTTTTTCCCAATTCCTCCATAAACCTCTGTAACAAAATCATTTCTTTACTAGCCTCTGCAGCAACAACATACTCTGCTTCTGTTGTTGAAAGTGAAACAACCTTTTGTAGTTTTTAAATCCAACTTACTTTTGTTCCACCTATAGTAAAAACATACCTTGTGGTGCTCCTCATGCTATCTTTATCACCTTCCATATATGAATCATCAAATCCTTGTAGAATAGTGTCTGAACCTCCAAAACATAATGCATGAGTAGAAGTACCTTTCAAATACCTGAAAATCCACTTTACTACCTCCCAATGTTCTTTACCTAGATTTTTAATATACCTACTCACAACTCTCACTACATGTCAATATCTAGTCTTGTGCAAACCATCACATACATCAAGGTGGGAATTGTTGATGAATAAAGGACTCTAGACATGTGTTATATCTCCTCCTGTGTCTTGGGACACATTTCCTTGGTTAATTTGAAATGGCCGGCCAGAGTTGTACTAACTAGTTTTTCATTCTGCATTCTAAACCTATCCAACACCTTCTCTCTGTACTCACCCTGAGACAATGTCAATTTGTGATTTTTCTTGTCTCTTGTTATTCCCATACTAAGGATTTTCTTTTTAGCACCCAAATCCTTCATCGCAAATGAATTAGCTAATTTCTTCTTGAGCACATTTATATCATGCATATTAGACCCTGCAATAAGCATGCCATCTACATGCAATACAAAGATAATATAACTTCCATTTTCCATCTTTTTAAAATAAACACAGTGATCAAAATGACATCTACTATAACCTTGTTCTGTCATAAACCTATCAAAATTCAAATACCACTTCCTTGGAGCTTTCTTTAGGAGATAAAAACTCTTCTTCAACCTGCATACCAAGTTTTCCTTCCCTTTGACCTCATACTCCTATGGCTTCTGCATATAAATATCTTCCTCCAAATCTCTGTGGTAAAAAGTTGTTTTTACATCTAACTGTTCAAGATGCAAATCTTCTACTGCCATAAGACTTAAAATAGTCCTAATTTAAGTAATTTTAACAACATGAGAAAATATTTCATCAAAATATATACCTTTCTTTTGTGCAAACCCATTTACAACAAGTCTAGCCTTGTACCTTTTTTTTCCTTCATCTTCTTCCTTTAAATTTTAAACCTATTTGTTATGCAATGCTCTTTTTACTATAGGAAACTGAACCAAATCCCAAGTCTAGTTATTTACTAGGGAATCCATTTCCTCTTTCATGCCTTTCTCCCATTTCTTTTTAGTGTTGACTTGCATTGCCTCTTCATAACTTTCTGGTTCACCAGAATCGATCAACAATAAATAATAAAATGAAGGAGAGTATCGTTCAGGGGGTATAATTAACTTGGTATATATTCTAACAACACTTGTAGGAGTTTGAGGTACCTGATGCTCCTATTGTTGTACATTTTGATTTTATGGTACCTTTGGAATTTCTTTTTTCAGTGATCTCATCAAGCACTGTGTATTTTGGTTTTTGTTTTTCCTGTTTCTTTCCTTGCAACTTGTTAAGCCCTAATATTGACTCATTACCCCTTAATTGGGGCATATTACATTAGTAATGTTATTTTATTTATGTCGGCTTTATTCCATTAGTTGTAATTATTCCTCCTAGTCTCCTGTATATACCAAGGAGACATTTTCATTTGGAGTCATCTTGTACAGAACATTTATGTGGGGTAAAAGGAGGTTTCCCCCTAGAAGAGGCTTATTATCTGAAATTATCTCCTTTTCAGGGCATTGAGTACTTATTCTGAAGTTTTTCTATGCTATATTTATATTTGGTTCTTAACATATGGTATCAGAGCTCAAGGTCTTGGGGTTTCACTGCATCTAAGACACCTTGGAATTTTCGCTATAACTTCTTTTTCTACAACGTTTTAGAAGCAACGGATTGGAGGATATTTAGTAGACGGATCAAGGTACGTTGGGTTAAAATTCCAGCTCCCGAGGCCTTATACTTTTCTTATATGGCCTTATAAGAAAAGGACGACCTTGAACCATACTTTTCATTGTTGTTGTTCTAGTGAGTGTTTCCATATCTCTTCGTATTCCTTTTATGATTTTTCCAATTTCTTTTCATTGATGTACTGAATAAATAACTCTAAAAATATTTATGTTAGTTTATAAAAATGAGGGCAATATTACGTATTTTCTATTTTGAGTGCTTGTTTATAATTTATTTCTCATTTTAATTATATATTTTCATATATAAACTTTTAAAATTCACTAACCCTTGCAAGAAAATGCATGGGTTTCCTTCTCCAATTCACCCATGTGGTAGGGAACACCCTAAAGGCCTATTTTAGGTAGAGAATCCAAAAGGGAAGTGAATAAAAATGCATATAAACAAAAAACTTTGTTGTAAAACCTGTAAAATATGATTCATTTCTTTCCTTTACAGTTATAAATTCTCAATAGTTAATGTGCGTATTAGTTTTGTGATCATAACACCATCACCGATTAACCAAGAACTAAATTGACATCTCGCACATGGTGGCTATGTAAATCATAAAGAGATTTGACCTCATTTATATTGGATTTGTAAGATAGTTTCATAATTAAAGAAAAATATAATACTAACATAACTTAAGTTGACGATAAAAACATGGGCAATGTAGAGATTGGGTGATGGTTGGGTTTCATCTCCATCACTCTTGTTAGGGTTATTTCCAAGTTCATCGGGGAGGGTTATTTGATATTAATTTCTTGGGTTAGTTTGTTAATAATTCAATTTTTATCTTATTTCCATTAAAGGGGCTTGAACGGAAACCCAAAAAAAAACTCGCATAAAGATAAAAAAAAAAAGACGGGAAACCAACAATCAGTGAAATCTTTCCTTTCATTGTGTGCTTTAGTTTAGATTTCAACTTAGTTAATGTAGGGACATGATTGTGAAAGAAACATGATGTCAAGTCACGTGGATGGCTTCCCAATCCGTTGTTTCAAGTTTTGTCAATTTCTAGCTACTATGTGTCATAGCCAAAGAGTTCTCATCATGGGCCCCTTGTAAAGAAATTCCCCTTAGCATTAAAGTAGTGCGTGACTTATTTGAGTTGGTTTCTATTTTCCTTATTAGTTGAAAGTACTGAATAACTTAGCAACATGTGAATACTACTATGTTTTGGTAAGTCTATCTAAACTTCCGTGGGGTTATTGGGTCTCTTTCTTTTTGCATGTATCCTTCTTCCACTAATGTTGTTTTAAGAGCCCAAAAATAATATTGATGAGATGGGACCAATCCTTCATTATCCAAGCTACATGGGGTATTCTTTCCTTCAACTAGATGATCATTGTTGGCTCGCTAATTTGACACCTTTTACATCATCCGTTGGTCTCCTTATTGATTATTTTACCTTATCCTTGCACCTGATTACTATGCCTATTATCATATATACCCATACTTATGAAGCTGATGTGCCTAACAAGCTTCATGTGGTTAATTTTTACAATATACTTTGTTTTTAGTAAGTTAGAAAAGGGTTTAAACTAATATTGTTGATGATGATGTTCTTAGTTCATTTCCTATACTTGACCTCCATGATTGGAATATCCACACATCTTTGGGGAAAATTCTAGAACTTGGGTTTTGTCACTAGGACCCTCGACATGGCGTGGTGTTTGTAAGATCGCACCTAGGTCCAACATGGCAGCCTCCAACCTGTGGTCAAATGTCCTTAGTCAAATACATGTCATATTAGCAACAATGATCTTACCACACGATTTTTGAGTCGATGAAGATGAATCTAGAAAATCAAAAACTTGGGTTTTATGCAAAATGTCCTTAATTTGAGTATTAACTGAGTTATTTTCTTATAAAATGCATGGATTGGGAGATACAGCCATTTGTCTAAACTGGGTTTACCCAGATTTACTGTTGTGACCATCTTCTCTAATGTTCCAGCCAAATGGAGGCACCTAATCAACAAGGAGATTGAATCAAGTTATTCTCAGCTCTTTCATGTTATGAAAAATGATTTGTAATCAGATCTTGAGTTATCTTTACAACCAAGATCCACTAAAAATGAGATAAACAATATCTTGTAAACTATTTATATTTTGACAGTTCTTATTTGAAGCCTTATTTGAAAAAAAATGGTTACTTCTTGTATAGATCCATGAAATTGTATAGTCCAAGGATTTAGCTCAATTATTTGTCGACATTGTTGTTGGGCATTTGGATATTTTTTTATGTTAGTAGGCATTTGGTTCAAATCGCCCTAGGTTTGGAACACCAGTCTATGTTTATGAGTTTACTAGGGATTCCACCCATGAATGTGGGGAAGCATCCCTTGGGTTTCCCCATGAGGCTTTGTTGGAAGAAAAAAATTGGAACTGTTTCAACATTGCATCTAAAGTGAGAAAGTTCATTTTTTTGTGCCAACATCTCTCATGGTCATTGAATTGAATCAAACCAAACTTCATAGTAAATTTTCTAAATGGATTATGCACATGCAAGAATATGATATAGATATTAAGACAACAAAAAATATAAATGGTATTAGATTGGATGAATTGCTAAGTCATATTCCTTGGTCATAGTTGATCCACCATTGATATAAGACATGATTATTTATGAAGCCTTAGGCTAATGAAATTGAGTTGGTCATGCAAACATGGTATGAACCTATCGTATTTTTTTATGAATGGTGTATTCCCACCAGACATAAGTAATAAGGCCAGGCAAACAATTTGCTTGTAAATAGTTTGGTATGTCTTACAAGACAAATTATTTATAGAATAGGTTTACATTGCCTAGTACTGCCTCATTTTCTTACCTTAGCCAAACCCAAATGGCCCGCGAACAATGTGACTATTGGGTGTGTGGTTTCCATTTTAGGACAAAACCATTACAGAAAAAGTTTTACATGTGGATTATTTTTGAACTTGCCTTTATCAAGATGTCCATTTGTTGCAATGAAAATGTGAAGCATGTCAATGTTTCATTGGAAAAAAAAAGTTAGTTTCAATTCCTCTCAAACCCATTAAAGTTAAAGTCTCTTTCAAAAGACGGGGCATGGATTTTATTGGGCCAATTTTTGTGTCTTCAAGTGTTGGCTACATATTTATCCTCACCATTATTGAATACTTTATGAAATGGGAATAATTTGTCCCACTTAAGAATGTTAAGAAAGAACAAGTGGTTGAACTCATTGAACACAATATCTTGTATCACTTTGGGACACCTTATGAGATCATAACTAAGAGAGAGATAGAAGGATACAAGTGTGTATTCAAGTGTTGCATACATCGTTATCCTCACTACTACCGACTACTTTATGAAATGGGCATAATTTGTCCCACTTAAGAATGTTAAGAAAGAACAAGTGGAACTCATTGAACACAATATCTTGTGTGTGTGTGTGTCTG
>ML787557.1:388114-406715 GCA_009831015.1 Picea engelmannii
AGCTTCAAGTAAAGAGGAAAAGAAAAGATTGTCAACGAGAAGAAGTAGAACAACCTATATCTAAAAATGATATATCTCTTGAAGATATGGACCTGGAGGTTGATATTGAAAATATTCATTTTCCCGATGAAGAATAGAGGTTGTAGGAAATTCAACAAGTTGTAGTTGAACTCGCCATACAAGAAGAAGATTTTTCAGAAGAAGAGTCATTTTCCATATAGAATGCTTTGTTTGATAAAAAATCCAAAAATTTAATATTTGAAGGTTTTGATCCAAAAAACAAAAAGGGAAAACTCGTTTTGAATATGATCTCAACAAATTACTTCCATATGGAATTTTTAAGATACATAAAATAATAGGGGATGCTTTAGATGTTTCAATTGATGACATGGAGGCACAAAATGCAAAATTAAAGGAAAGAATTAAAGAGCTAGAACATACTCGGATGTTTCCCTCTATCCTTGCAAGTCCACTCGCCACTATCAAACCTGCAACACCAGATTTGAAATTAAAATGAATATCATGCTTATTGGTCATTGTTAGAAAATTTGTTGAAGAAAACATTAAAAAGATAATGTCTCTTATTATGCAAGCATGGGATGTTGGAAGTAACATTGTTTCTTTTGGCTCTAAATTAAATTCTTTTAGATATTTCCTCCAAGCTGGCTATAAACATGAAGAAGAGTTTTCTAAAGATGCATTCACTACTTTTTCTTTGAAGGTTTCAAATATGACTGAAATGGCAAGAAAGGAAGAAGATTTACCTTCTCTTGCACAGATAAAACAATTAAAGGCTTGTTGGATTAAGAAGGTAAAGACTCTAAAATAAATTCTAGAGGAATGTGATGATGTGGTTACTAAAAATGAGGGATTGTACAAAATATTAACTATAATAGATTTAGCTGGAACCACAGGAGAAGTACATGACCCCAAATTAATTCTAAATTCTACACTTATGACAAGAGAGCAATTTCAGCAAGAAGTGGAAATATTGAAAGGTTTGTTGATCGAGAAATGTAATAGCATCATTGAATATAATGAAAATGAAGTTGAGAATTGGTTGGTAAGCTATGAAAACAAAAATGAAGACATTGAAGATGTGCTTAGCCAACTTTCATTTGACTTAAGAGACTTGGAGGGCATACTATTTGATATAAAAATTAGACATGAAATAAATGTAGCCCCAATGAAAGATTATATTGAAGAGTGGTTAAAGAAATCCTTAATCAATATTACAGAGGAAATTCAAGAGGAAGCAGTTAGTACCAGCCATGAAATTGTCATCAAAGAAACTATAAGGACATTATTAGCACATAAATGAGTCATGATCTTTCATCACAATAAGTCTACATTGATCACCCCTTCTTCTTACCTTTTGGAATTCATCCAGTTATATCTTTTATTTCTTGAGAAGAATATAACCGAGTTGTGATTGCATCCTCTATCTTCTTTTTAGGTCCTATTGATCGTGCCTTTTTCCATACTTACTCATTCTTCTCTCATCTTTTCTTGTATATATATTTTGGTCCGTGGGAGCCGCAATCACAGTCCATTTTTGGACGAATGCATTTTAATTTTCTGAGATTGTAAAATACAATATTGTTTTTAAGAAAATCCCAGAGAACTGTGTCGGGGTTAATTTTGATTGTATCTTGTAATTCTGAACTATTGAGTATAAGATATTTAAAATTAACTTATCATATTCTATTTTTTATTTGAATAGAAATACTCTTTTAAAGTTCTCTTATTTATGGGCCATATGTTCTTTTCCTTTTTGATGTGATCAAATATACTTTTAAAACTATGATGTATGTGGGGATCATTTCATTATTTTTCTGAAGTCTGTTATTTAATTTATTTTCTACACATGTTGTTAATAGATATTCCTGGTACATTTCATAGGAATCCTTTGTGTATATTTCTTATTTTCTTTAGTGATAAATATTTGGGATTTGTTATTTTACAATTCTCCATTTATATATTGATATTCCAAGATACTTAAAAAAGACAAATTTTTAAAGAGTTTTATAGAGGAGTACCACCTCTACAAAAATTAAGGGGGATTTTTAATCCTCATGAGGTTGATGTTTCAATCCTAACATATTCAAACATCAACACTACCCTATCTAACTTGAAAGAAAGGGACAATTTTAGGTTTAGGTAGATTTCCAATGGAGTCATTCAAGCATCCAACCAATCTGTGGAATGAGCTCCAAAACTATGGAACATATTAAGGCTTGTACCAACAAGTAAGGGGAACTCTCAATGTGTACTAGGGAAAAATTGAACCAGATGTGCTAAGAATATGATTTCATTTCTTGGCCAGCAATGCTTTGAAACCATTATTCAATAAAATCAATTCTTGGTTGCTCAAGAATGTTGTTGTCTTTAATTAGATAAGGAATTTCTGATTTTAACATTCTTTCATATTTCTCCTTATCCTTGATCACATCCAATATTTTTGATTCATTGGTGATGTCTTGAGATCATTCTTTTTTACAAAAATGAAATCTTTCTCATCATTGTTCTCAAGATTGATTTCTTCCAAAAAAAAATATTTCTTCTGATGTTCTTGTGATTTTTCGTCATCTGTTGCAAGGCTGAAATATTCTTGTGCATTTGGTGGAGGCTCCTCGATTTCAATCTCAAATCTGTTGCTTGAAAAATATTCATATGGAATATATGAAGCGATGAAATCTTCATTATTTTGCGTCCATATGGGAGAGGATGGGTGGGAAACAACATTGAAAGTATCAACAAAAAAATATGAATGCACTCTCGGGATGAACTTTTATGCAAATGAATTTTCCAACACATCCCAACTAGTAATGGTGCTAGGCAATAATGAACCATACCATTCAAAATCATCCCCACACAGAGTTTTTAAAAATAATTAACATGTAACATTGTCTTCAGTGAGATTGAAAACATCACATGTACTTTTGAAATTAAACACATGTTGCTTTGCATCTTTTGAAATATTCCCAAAGAATGTAGAAAATTTTTCAATAGAAATATCAAGCATCTGAAAATCTACTTCTAGTAGATTTAAAAGGGTTCTATGAAATCTCTTCCTTCTTTGGGTAATTCTTTGTTTTGTTGAGTATTGTAAATCCATTGATGGGCTTGGAGGAAAAGTTAAAGGAGCATCATGATGTGAAAGAAACTTCTCAGAGGAGTCATAATATACATCTTCTTGAGATTTTTGAATCTTTCTAATGGAATTGCCAGGACTTTTAAGAGTTCTTTCAATGGAATCACCTGGGAATTCATTTTCCCAAATATTTTGTGCTTCTTGGCTCTTTTGAGGTCATCCAAACATTTCTGAATAATATTTTTGTAAACCCCGTACATCTAAAACAAGAAACAATCTTATTGAATCTTCTTTTCAAAACTTCAAACCATTGAAATGTTGGTCCTTCAATCAAATCTGAAACAAAGGCTCATATATCTTGAAAATGAATGGATCCCCAATGGAGTCACAAAAAATGTTGATGTTTGAATATGGTAAGATCGAAACTGCAACCTCACGAGGATATGAATCTCTCTACGTTTTTATAGAGGTGGTACTCCTCTTTGGATAAGAGATATATCTTGAATATGTAGGATTAGGGAGAATGCTAAGCAACAAAACCCCATATCCTTATTTCTTTGATTTGTGTATGGAATGGTTCTTGATAACCAAATATGATCTTTATGTGCAGCAAAAAGTCTTTTATCAATGGAAATATTGAAGGAAAGCTTCAATATCAGAATATGTTTGTTCTCAGCATCATATATACAACCTTCTTAATCACATACAAATAGTGAATACAGCTATATATTCTCACCAGAAGAAGGAGATAATAATTTTGACCATCTCAAAGAATTTTAAAAGAGTATTGCAGCTAAAACATAAGTGAATTTGATGAGAATACTTCAAACATCTCACACTTAGAAATCCCAAGATCTGAAACATCATTTAAGTCATACCCCGAAGTAATTCTTTGTGAAATTTTGTTTCATCAAATATATTCTTCATTATAAAAAATATGTTTGACAGTCACATACATGTTTGTAAATATTCTGTGATCATATAAGAAAAATCTTTAAAGAATACAAGAGAAACAATTAAGAACTCAACTTTATACTAAGTTCATAAATTCAAGCATAAATCTTTGAGAAACTGATGTAGAAGAAAAGAGGAGTGGATAATATGGAGATATTTTTATTTTTGATCGTAAGCTTCAGTTATATATTGATAATTGGTCATGTCTATTCTGATCTTTTGATTACCTGCTTCTAACCTTTGATGAAGCCCTCTTTTGCTTTTAAAAAATAGTTCTTCTAACTTCTCGAGTAGTTATGGATTTGTCTTTGTTGGAGATATCACTTTAATTAATGAATGAATTAAGTATCATTAATTCATTTTCATTATTGATATTCATATCTTGAAACAAATTCCTATCTGTCTTTAATAAAAAAAAACTAATAAACTTTTATTTTGAAAAAATTAATTAATCACCCCTTTAAAGAGAGGGATATGTTTTAATTTTATGGATGTGATATTCAAACTTTTAGAAATGCAAACTAATTTATATGTGATATTCATTGTCTTAGATTTCCATGAGTCCTCCTGAGCACAATTTTGATTCTTGTATCTCAATATATGAGCTCATGAAGTCGAGGTGTTAAGCATATTTATTAGCAAGGCATAAAAATATTGTTGATTGTTCTTTCAATTTCTGAGAAAAATTTGACCAATTTCATCTCTCAATACCTTTTCCATAATCTTCCTCATCAAAATAATTTTCCAATTTTTCCATAATCTTCCTGATCAAAATAATTTTCCAGTGAGGTATAGATTGTGTGATTCCAAATATCGTATCTTGAGATATGACCTTCAAAATATTAAGACTCGGCAATCATTGATTGATTTTATGGGGAAATCTGGGCCCTTGGTTCAATTTCATTTTTATCCTTTGAAAATTCATTTTTTCTTCATAAAATTTTATCCCACATGCATGGGTTTTTAAGAGGTTTTAGTGTATATAATGAAAAGTGTATTATACACTTAGTAAGAAACAAGAGAAGACCATGGAGATTGCAGAAGTCGACCCCTTAGGAAATTAATTAATTAATTAATATTTTGACCAACCATTCATCCTACACCAATGCCTAGTCATCTCCCTGTGGCGATGAGTCAACAGTCCACATGTCACCAAGTGTCACCAGTGCTTAGTTTCCATGTGTCTACCATATGTCACCATGTGTGGGTTGTCATGTGGCATTATTTCATAGGTTAATAAATTTTTCATGTCAACCAATGAGTGGTTGGTAATAAAATATTGGTAAATAAGTTAAGTGAGAAGTGAATTAAGTGTGAGAGAAAAGAACGAGAAGGAAGGAATGAGGGAAGGATAAGGCAGTGAAGAAGAAGGGGGTCGCAAAGAAGGAGGTGGTTGCAGGTCGTCGTGGATGAGGATGAAGTTTAAGAAAATGGTTAAGTAATGTGGAGTGGGAGGACGGAGAAGGAGGGATAAGGGAGGAGGTATAAGGAGGGTGAGTCCTTCCGTTCGTCCGATGGGGTGAGGAAAACCAAAATAAAAACTAATTATAGAATAGGGGGGAAGTGAGGGGAGAGGAGAGGAGAGGAGAGGAGAGTGGAGTGGAGTGATGGGGAAGGGATGTTTTAGGAAAATTGAAAAGATGAAATAAATATGGGGGGGAATTGGGGAAGGAAGAAATAAAAATAAATGAGGGGTACATTCAAATATAAATGTGGTATATCCACAAGATATATGGTGGTGTATTCCAACAGATTTACGTGGTTTATACCACAAGATAATTTCAATAAATTAAAGAAAAGACAAAGGACTTATTCCAAGATAATTAGGGATTAGTTTCGAGATTATTAGGCATGGTTCTAAGAATTTTTAATTCCAAGGAAAATTAGCTTTGTTGCATAATGAAGAAGCGCTCTGTGGGCATTTGGACGTAAACCTGGATATTTTGATTATATGAATTCAGATTTTGAATCCGAAAAATGCATGGCAAAGATGAGACCGAAGGCTACACAATGAAATCTTAATCATTCAAAAAATTTCTTCTTCTAATATCATTTTTTTTTATTATTCTAAGATCGGGAAATTGAGATGACCCAATTTTTATCAACAACTCAATGCAGCAATGAGATGCTTGATGAAAAATGATACATAGAACACTCCATTCAACATACACACATACCATCTTAGTTTATCCATGAACCTAGTTCAAATACAAATAATAAACTAACTAATAAAAATGATAAAACATAAAGTACTCCTTCTAGGTCTAATTGCACCAAGTTTTATGTTCATAAGGTTCCATAATAGTTTGAGACTCTAAGAGAGAGTCTAGGGAAACCAGCCATGAGAGACTATTATTTACAGTGAAGACACCATGAAACTATTAAAACCACATGCACATCTCAGTTTTCACAAGGTAGGGGTTTTGGCACTAAACATAAGATAACTTAGAGGTTCAACAGTGAAATCCATTGATATTACTATGCCCAAGGATTACTCACGTGTTTCCCTAAAAGCCACTGGGACTACTCTTGAGAGTTCATATTTAATGTGGCCTTTTTAAGGGGAAGTGAAGGAGATATAGACTACGCCTAGAGAACATTGCTCATTAATTTGTATTGTGGCCTTTAAGAGGAAATTTGGAGTACTCTAAAAAATTGTTCATAATTCAAATGGCCTTTCAAGGAGATTATTTTGAACTACCCCTACAAGATTTGTAACACACAAGTTGTCATTCATAGTATTTTGGTTTATTCCCAAGGATGAAATGATATTAAAATGAAATTGATGTAGTCACTTGGAATACCCTCAAATCTTGATTAGTAAGAGATCCACATAGATCAATATTTAATATACAAAGAGGCCAATCTCCCCAATAAATCCCCATCATTGTTTTCTCCTTGCTAAGGAATGGTAGGAAACCTAAGTGCATAGAAGAAAACGATAAAGAATGAACTCAATGATAATCAATATACAACAACATAGTCATGGATGATCAACATTTAATTATACACCACCCTCAGTTTCATAGGGAAATCAAGTTAATATTATTGTCAATCATATTCAAGGATAACTCCTCCAAGCTCCCTTGTGCTTAGAAAGAAGAAATGATCTTGCTCATAATCCTAGAATAAGGTTAGATCTTTGGTAGTAATTAATAATGAACCCAAAAATTTTGGTTTTCCCAAAAGGAAAAGAAACATTACAAAAGAAGGGGAAATCATAAAATAACTGGTTTATTCATAATAGCAAATCTCACACCCAAATTAAGAGAGAGAAGGGAGAAACACATTTAAGAGAACTCTAATAAAACTAACATGGAGAGGTAACATAAGAGTGTTGTTTTTCCTTGAATGTCAATTTTGTAAACAAAAGGGTTAGAAGGTTTGATGACATGATATAGCTCTATATATTTATCGTCATTATCATTGGTCATACAAGGCTTATATCTTTGGAAAAATTAATACTAAACCCATCAAATTAAGTTTCCCCAAATTACAAAGAAACATTGAAGAGCTATATATCAAAATTAGGTTAGCATATTACTAATGGATCGAGGATTATATACAAAATCATTTTACTCCCCATGACATTATGATTTTGGGTTTAGTAGAGCTCGCATCAGCCCAAGGTTATGGCCTTTTGTGCCTATCATAAGGTTGCAAAGGGTCATTTAAATAGTCACCTAATCACCTGTAAATTTTATTTTTGGAACACAAGGAGAGAAATATCCAAGAGTTGACCAACATGGTTCCTCCTAAAGCTCAACAGAAGCTCATCCAAAAGGTAGTGCACAAGGTAAGGAATTAATATCTCTTAATGAAACCCATTTTGATATTCATGATTGTGAATATTATTTGTTTTGTGATAATCTAAAAAATAACATGTTGTTAGGCTGTTTTGTTGGTTGTATTGCATTGTAGGTTTTGATCAAATCCTAAGCTAAAGAGGCCTAGGGACTTATGGATGGTTATACATGATTGTTGGTAGCTTGCATTATAATTTTTTTTAGTTCTCTTTTGAAGATGAAAATCATTGTCATGAAGTGATAACCCACAACCCTTTGATGTGTCAAAACACCTTGGTTTTTTTTACAGAATAGCATGATGAGTTTCCAATGGAAAAGCCTCCAATTTGTAATGCTTGTTTTGGGTGGAATTCCCTAGGATTGTAACATAGGTATGGCATTTCTGAAATGAAAATGTGCATTGACAAAGAAATATTAAATCAATGGAAAAAAAACATGTGTCTTACCTTCGAAGGCTGAAAGTGGTGACAAAGCGCATGAAAATTACCATTTCATATAGAAGCTTTATATGCCATGAGTTGGCTCGGTTATTTAACTTGTTCCCTTAGAAAATGGTTTTCCTTAGTGTTTATATTTTAAAAATATATCAAAGAATATGTGTACAATCACTGGGGAGGGATAGATTTTTCTGGTATCCAACATGATACATCAATCTCTCTAACACTTACTTCAAGTGCCAAAGTCCCCACCATAAAATAAAACATTATCCCATGTTGGTAAAACCTAAGTCTCCTACACCCTTGACCTATGGAATGATAGGTCAATCTCCACATGCCTTATTGTAAGTAGATAATGAAGGATGTGCTAAACTTGTTAGAAAAGAGAAGGCCCCTTAAACTCAACAAACCCGGTTATCTCCCTAGGCTCAAAAACATTTTGTATCTCTTTAGCCACTCCAAGTCCATCTCTAAATAACGTTGTCAATATTTTAAGGCAATCTAAGACCCTCCTAGTAGTTCCAAAATGTTTGATCTATCGTATGGGGGGTGGGGTAGTGGGATTTTCCAAACCTGTTCTCCACCCCAGTAGTTGGATGCTTCCAAAATAAGTGGAAGTGATAATAAAAAAAATATCCAAGCAACAATCTATGGTTAATGATTATTTCTCACCCCTCAAATCCCGATAGAGTGATTAATTTTGATGGGCCTCGTTCTGCATGGTGACCCAAGTTCGAAACTCGGTGCTATCAGGAAGAGACACCAAAAAATCCATCCATGGTAAGGGTTGGTGTGTCCCAAGTTATGTGCAATCCCCAGGTGATTTTGACAGCTTAGATGCCCCTGAGTCACGGTTTCTCAACCATGGGCTATTTCCGTAGGTCATGAACAGGCTAGCAAACTAAAAAATGATTATTTCTCACCCTATATGTTGAGTGTAAATTATTCAACCCCTTTGATGCCTCGTGGGAGTGTACATGTAAGGAGATGATGGATTTTATTCTTGAAAGTTCCTAATGAATATCACAAGGGATCATAGATCCATGTCTCAAATTGATGGTTCGAAGAGTCAGAAATGTGTTTCTGAATCTTGATATTTTATCTTTATAAGAAGTTTAATTTATGGAATTTTGTTGAAATCGTCTATGCAAGTAATGGTTGAATTCTATTATTTTTTTCACTAACCATGATGAAGGAAAAGGTGGAGCCACAACCCATATATCACCAAGATGAGTGGAATCCATTATCCAACATGGATTGGACTCAAAAAATTATGTTATGTGGTTTATGATTGATTTTGAAGGTCATGTTTTGAATGATGGAAAAAAGTCATCCTTGTGGGAATGGCTAGTTGAAGAGATTCTAGAGCCCTATTGGCTATTTTATGGTGACTTCAACAATGTAGATACGTAAGAAGACAAGGAGGGCCTTTTCCCCACTTGTATGACACCAAGGGAATAAATGGCTTGGAATATCCTTAAGGATAGGATAAATATTTATGACCCAAACAAATTCTCCACAAAAATTCACTTGGTCAATTTTTTAGAAAGGCTATAAGTTTGGTCTTGAAAATAAGTTTGGTCTTGAAAATAATGGATATAGTAATGCTATTTAAGAAAATTTTATTTTTCTTTGAGCATAAAATGAAAAAAGGTTAGTGTAGGAATTAGGAGGAGTCACACTTCCCGATCATCAACATATTGTTTTTTCCATCTCATGGGTCCTTGATAATACCCCTCCATAGAATATGTAGTTCATACTAAGTATGTCCCACCTTAAACATGAGCCATGTATTAAATATATTAAAATAATTTGAAATTTCATCCCTTTTTCTTAGGGGGATAAAGGTTGGATTCTTTATCAAGAGGATACTTTAAGAAGGGGCACAATCTTTTTGAGTGGCTACAATAGAAAACTAGTGGCAGCTAGAATAAAGAAATACAAAAGTTCTAGAGTAGCTAGAACAAGTGTCAATGATATTACAAATTATCTCTTTTAGAGAGAAACTTCATGTCAAGGTAACCAAGCTGAGAAACTCATTGAAAGTCAAAGTAGCCTACAAGGCAAGGGGAGACCCCATCATAGTTTTTCTATATTGGCTTAAAAATAGAGATAAGTCATTCTAGGAGAAACAACTTGAGTGATTGGGAAGTAAGTTTCGCACTCTTCCCTCTTAGGTTCAAATCCCCAATGGCACATTAGCTTGTTGTGTCTTGGATAAAAGGGTAGGTGCCCCATTTTAGAATGTCTCATCCTTAAGTTGAGGCTTGAGATTTTTTTTAGGTGTGGTTACATGTTGTTGCACCTAACCTAGGGTTATAATGGCAACCAACCACATTTGAACCTAGATCTTGCATAGGTAATCTCAACTGGTTATCGATTCCTATAGATCTAAAAAAAACTAGAGATAGGTCAACCAAGGCCTTCTTCAAAGTCCTTACTTTCATAGAAGTAGTGGATTGTATTAAGTCCCTAAAAATATATAAATGGATAATATCCAACCAAGTGAGATTTGAAAATGAGTTTTTCAATAATTATAAAATCGTATTTTAGCCCTAGGGTATGATGGAGGAAAGAAAGATGTCCATGCAGACCTATATCAATGTAGTCCCTCAAAAGATGACATATGAACAACCAAGGATGTATGAGGAAGGGTTGACACTTCAAGGATAACTCCATAAGACCAACCCATAAGGAAATGGTCAATCAAAAGTTTCCCAACTAGGATGACTATCCATGTGAATTCTATAAATCCACCTGGGATCTTTGTGGGGCCAAACTCATACACTTGAAAATCACATAAATAAGGGTTTGATATAATTCATTTAGAATCTAGGTGACCCAAAATAATCACAAGATGAAAACCAATGTCGTGTTTACTATCTCTTACAAAGTTTTAGGCGAACCACTCATCTTGAAGTTGAAATATATTTTGTCAAAAATCATTATACTATAATAGATAGGGTTTATCAAAGAAATATATATTTTGGATAATGTGATTTCTATTTAGGAAGGTGTGAAATTGGATAGAATCAAGGTGTGGATGCCATGTTCATTAAGATTTATTTTTAAAAATCCTACTACGTAGTGGAATGCCCATTCATCCTCGCCATGCTTAAAGCACATGAATTTGGCCTCTTTATTGTTAAAAAAATGGAAACTCTATTTGTAGAAGCCACAACTTGTATTTATATCATTCATGCCAAGTCCAAAAACAAAGGGCTCTTCTTATTTGTTTGACAAGGTTGGCCACTAGCCTCGATTCTCTTTGTTATGGTTGGCGAAACCCTTGACTATCCCATCCACGATAGAATTGGTCAAGGCCTCATCAAAGGTATCCATCTCCCAGGACCATATAACATTCAACTTGTGAGAGGCCACTTCATAGATTATTATCTTTGAACCATCAATGAAAAGAAACAGACTCTAGACAACACCAAGGAATTTCTCACTCTAAATGCCCACTATGTGGTAAGAATGAAACCCCAAAGCATTTGTTTTGGTTTTCTAGATATGCCTAATTAATCTTGAATATGGGATTTTAAGCTTTGTTTGTCCTTATCCCATCCAACATCACTTGGAAGGCTACCCTTTTGGGAGATTCTCTCCCTTGGGATGTATATTTTCTCATGTGCTTGAATCATGACACTTGTTTTTGTAAAATTCATGTATATCTTCTGTATATTAATGAAACTATGAAGCATTTTATTAAAGTAAATAAAAATTATAGAAAAAAGAGGAAAAAAAAACTAAATTATTCTCAACCAAGAGACTATACAAGAAATGAATTCGGTTCAAGGTGACATTTATGATAGTTAGCCCAAATATTGGAGGAATGAGAAGCATTAAAGGAAAAATTCAGGCTAAGTCCTACACATATGATTATTATGGAAAAGGTTAAGAGGATGATCCTAGATATCATCTTCCTAAAGCTTGGCCTTCCATGGCCTCAAGCATGGTGAAAATATTAGAGATGGAGTTGAAAAGTAAACAATTTTGGAGTACAAGTTGGCTGGTGGCTACAAATGGATTTCAAATAGGCCTAGGATGAAGGGTAAAATAAATCTAGAGAATCAAATTTAAAGATAAACCTTGGTTCTATTAGCTGAAATCCATTTGGAAGTGAAACTTAGATCCTAGGAAGATTTTTTTTTCTTGGTCCTTAATAGATGGTGGCCTACTCATAAGGAAACATTTGAATACCTGTGAATTTCTCACTCTAAATTCCCACTATGTGGTAAGAACAAAACCCCAAAGCACTTTTTCTGGTTTTGTAGATAAGGGATTTTAAACTTTGTCTTTCCTTTCTCCCATCCAACATCACTTGGGAGATTACCCTTCTGGGATATTCTCTCCCTTGGGATGGTTATTTTCTCATAACATGGCACTAGGTTAGAATTGATATATTGTATCATATTTGTAAAACAATAAATGAAATCTATTTACAAATTATTAGCATAACCTTGATTTTATTTTCCAAAAGGGTCTTTAATTTATTCCTATCTATTGTTATAGATCCAAGTGCAGGCACAAAAGGTGGAGATGGAAGCACCCCACCTAAGTGAGCTTATGGAATATTGGACTAGTGCACCATGCAACATGAGCAGGGTGATGCCTAAAGGGAACTCTCCTACCCACTCTTGACACTCTCGAGCATCTAGCGGTTGATGCAAACACCATAAGGTAGTGTCAAGAGAGAAGAAGGAGCTAGCCTCCAATAAGAACCTTCAAGGTCCCTTGGTTCGACAAGTTTATCATTGTTCCTCTATTCATTTCAAAACTACATTATTTTGAAGAACCCAAGTAGGGAAATGATGGTTGGAGCCCATAATGGCTAATCTAGAGCCCATAACTGAAGGATGGGGGCCTCCTCTGGAGAACAAGCACATTTCTCCTGATTTATGTTTAAGTCCTAGAATGTCTTCATCAAATTATGCATTTTGGATTGATGACTTGTTTGTTTATATATTTATTAATTTCTACCTTAAATTTTATAACACTTTGTGAAACTTTAATTCTAGTTATCCTACCTGGTTGATTTTGATTGGATAGAATTTTTTATGCCCAAATCATAACACTTTTTTAAAATCCATATATATATATATCTTATATGTATTAATAAAACTATAAAACATTTTATTAAAGTAAATAAACATTACATTAAAAGGAAAATAACACAAAATAACCAATATATTCATACTAGTGAATCTCATGCCCAAAATAAGAAAGAGATTAGAGTGATACATTTAAGGAGAACCCCAACACAACCAAGTAAGAGAAAACCACACTTCTATTGGTTTTCCTTGAATGTCATTGTCGTAACTAAAATGGTTCAAAGGTTTGATGCCAGAACATAGTTCTACAAAATTATTATCACGATGGTTGTCACAACTTAAGATTCAAATATCAACCACAATTGAATTATTCAAAAAAGGATTCCAAAATAAGCTAAACGTCAAAGTTTCCCACAAGATTTTTATTTGGTGGGGGCTATCTACATATCGCAGGGTGGTATTTGATAGTGTGATGGTGATATAAATTAAAAAATGGGACATGGGGCACGCTTATGTCATAAAAATAAAGCAACATAAAATCTCCTTTTATTCAACATAATGATGACCGAAGGTAATCAATAAATGATGACCGAAGGTAATCAATAAAGGTTGAAAATCAGATTGTGGAATTGAGACCTAAAACTGAATATGATCTTTGTCCAAGGTGAAGTTAAAAACTAATTTTGTGGGTACAATTATTGGAGTAGGAGAGAGTGTGTCCCCTTCCATGTAATTGAGTCAGTGGGGGACAAGATCTTTTTATTTACTACAAGATTTGTATGGGCTTTTAGATTGTCGACTCTTGACAAAAAGGCTAAATGAAAAAACCAAGTGGCAAATCTTTTAGTGGTTAATTTCCTTGTCTCGATATTCATGGTGAACAATAATGTTTTTTTTCATTAAATATAATTACTTATGAGTATCTTTGATCATGTCAATTCTAAGAATAATATAAATAAATAATATAGTCAATCCAGTGTTAAAGTAATTTGGTTAATAAAATAATTTCAGTGTTAAAGTAATTTGGTTAATAAAATAACTTCAAGATAATCAAATATTTAAAATAGAAAGTTTACACAATAATATATTAATAAAAAACTTCAAGAAAATCAAATAGTTAAAATAAAAGATTTACACGATCAATGAATAATATAAACAAGGTTATATGGCACCCTATACCTTCCGTTATATAGGAATGCAACATATCAATACATTCACATTTATTCCAAGTTTGAGATTTGTGTTCACATTTTTATTTATTAATTTTTAATTTATTTATTATTTTATATAATAAATAAAATAGACTTTCTGCAACATATCAATACATTTATATTTATTCCAGGTTTGAGATTTGTGTCCACATTTTTATTCATTATTTTTTAATTTATTTATTATTTTATATAATAAGTGAAAAAGACTTTCAGTTTAGTGTTAAATATAGTTTAATTGATTTGATGATTATAATATGTGTTTTATGGTCTATTCTGATTGCTTTGATTTGTTTTGGGAGAATATAATTGTAGTTTAATAATTCTGATGATTGCAATATGTAATTTATGATCTACTTTCATGGTTTTTTTTTTCTTTTTTTTTGAGAAGATGCAATTGTAATTAGAAAAACTATATAAAATTATAATAAATAATAAAGCTCCATCCTAATTTGCTCTCAGGTAAGCCTGGAAAGTATATCCAAATTTATACTCAAATCATAGAGTGCATTTCTATGAATAGATCTATCTATTTTATTTATCAATTTGTTTCTCTTATATAATATATATTTATAAAAATATATTCATTTATTCAAAATTAACAAAATATTTGTAAATTAATCATAATATATTAAAAAGTAGAATACTAAAGAAATACTTGAAGATACAATTGTTGTTACTTAATTCTTAATTAACAAAATTATCCAAAAATACAAAATAAAAATAAAAAACGTAAAGCTTACGTATTAATAATATGTCAATTTATTTTTAAATATTGGTTTAATACATATATTAAAAAGGCTACCACTTACACTACTTATATAGAATTTGAAAATCCCTGTATTTTTTTCAGCTAAATTTACATAGAAATCCGAAGGCTTAATTCTATTTAAATTTACATTTCATGGCCGTTGTGATGCGAGAATTCATGGCCGTGCTCCAACCAAAAGGAAGAATGAATCAAAACAGAATTGTAAAATAAAGAAAATTTGTAGAGGTTTTTCGAGGAGACTTCGCAGGAAAAACAAGGCCACATAGTGCTCTTTCAACTACAATGTGTTCTTTTGTTGCTTCTGTCCAAAGACCCGACATATACAACCCTATAAAATATAGAAGCATGGAAACAACAACATGGTTTGGATGTTGTTTATTTCCTTTGAAGGACCCGCCAAAAGTTGTCGGTCGTAGGATATAATCCATTAGAAGCTATACAATTAAACAAATTGTAATGAGTCAAGTATTCGCGATCTAAAAAATGTGTTTGCTACATGGAACTACATTTTCCATGTGTTTGCATGAATGGTCTGCAAGAAATGTGCATGCAGGTTGCCAAGTTAACTGTAATCTATCATTTTTCTATGATCTAGAGTTGCCAGAACATGGATTGTAATTCTACTTTGATCTACACTTGTTGGAGCATCGACTACAGTAAGCATTCACTACAGTGTTAGAGTCAAGTACAAAACTCCCTCCACATCACCCCACATTCACAATTTTCTAGAAAATGTTCAATCGCATTTATTTCCCACCGTCGGCTTGGCAATAATGGGTTGGTTTCAACATTTGAATGGATGCACCACTTAAAAAACCCTAGCGAATCCTTAACGAAACCTTGCATGCTCTGCTCCACTTGCAAGCAAAACGGTTGCACGATTCACGCCGGTTCGACCAGACACCTCACAACTGACATATCAGGATGAGTCCGTAGGGGGGGGGGGGGGGGCAACTCCCCTTGTATAGGAATGTAGTAGCGAATGATAAAGCTGGAACGCGGGCGAAACAACTTGCCTTTGAGCCCCCGCCTCACCTAAGAGAACAACTCCTGGCCAAAGAGCAGGGATTCAACAAAGCAATGGACGTGGAGCCAAGCACGTCTCATCGAAAGGCACCTCGAGGATGGGAACTAGGAAAATGCATTCCTCAATCGAAAAAAGCCTCCAAAATATCTCATAATCTCAACCAAGGTTGGGGAACATACTCAGTTCATGCGAGAGCACGTCCTAATAGGAAATTTCCTGGGTCTTTGGCCTTCAGAACGAGATCTTTTGAGATGGATCAAAGATTGGTGGAACCCTAAAGGAGATTACGAAGTCCAACTCATCTCCAAAGGATTCTTCACGATCATCCTTTCCAACCTAGAAGACAAGGACAAAATCTTTGACAATGGGCCATACTTCTACAACTCGGCCAGGTTATTCCTTCGTTTCTGGACAGATCGCTTCAGCCCAGAAAATGAAGATTTTACAATGGCCCCAGTATGGATCAGGCTTTATTTCTTGCCGCAGGAATTATGTCTAGAGGAAATACTAATGGGTATAGGAAACACTGTGGGATGATATGATAAATCCGTTAGATGAACAAGATCTGGTGGACATAGATATCGAAAAACTGGAGGAAGCCCTCAACCGGAAGGATCTGCACACAATTCCTGTGGAACAACTCATAAAGGTTCACAAGGTGTTCATAGACTCCATCGCGATTAGGTATATCATTAGATCTAGCCACTGAACCAGAATGCACCCCATGGGAAAATAAAAGACGGGGATGCAAATCCTCCCAACAACTTATCAAGGAAGTAGGGAACTTTATGCTCAACTCAGTCTAGTTTCAAAGCCTCACAGAGGGATACCTCCATCCACCTCCCAACTCATCATGATGAATATTATAATTTGGAATATTAGAGGACTCAATGGAAGATTCAAGCAAAGGAATCTTCGAGACTGTATATGCATTGAGAATCTAGATGTTCTCCTTTTGCAGGAGACAAAATGTGTTGGAGAAGAAGCAGAGCTCATCTTTCGGTGCTACTAGAGAGATTGTGACTCCCTTCACACTGACTCCAGTGGAGCGGCAGGTGGTCTGACGATCTTATGGAACCCTGCAACAATCACCATAGACAATCCCTTCTCCACTGTAGGCACGATCATGACTCACTTCAAAGTCATTGGATCTACCAAAGAAGGTGAGATCACAAATGCTTGTGGACCTCAGAGCACACAAGACAAAGAGAACTTCTTGAAAAGAATAACTACCATCAAATCACTACTGACCTCTCCTAACTGGCTGCTGGGAGGTGACTTCAACATTATCCTAATACTGGAGGAGAAAACAGGGGGCACCAAACGACTTGATCAAGACAGTGGTAAGTTTCGAGCCCTCATAGATCACCTAAATCTTGTGGATATAGAGACTAGGAATGGTATTTTCACCTGGTCCAACTGCAGATCTAGACACTAGCAGGTAGATTTTCGGCTAGACCGCTTCCTCATTTCAGAGGCTTTGTTGCTAGAGGATCCTACCATTGAGGCCAATATTCTACCAAAATTAGGCTCGGACCACTGGCCTGTCTCACTCTATCTAGATGCAAGAGCGACGCCAAAACTCAAGCCCTTCAGATTTGAGAAATTCTAGCTATCCCACCTTGATTTCCAACAACTCTCAAATTCCTGGTGGAAGCAAGAAGAAATAGAACATGTTACATGTATGTGTTGGATTACTGAGAGGGGGGGTGAATTAGTAATAGAGAAATTTAATCATTTTTCACCATAAAATGCAAGTGTTATATCTGTCAGGCTGCTAAATTGAAGCTTTTAAGTGTCCTGAATCACTAAATTGTCAAACCAGGGTTGGTAAACTTCGAGCTGATACACAGTATGTGCAGGCAAGCGTCCAGTCTTTGTTTGAATGCTATCCTAAGAATAAAACACACACCTATTCTGAGAACTTGAATTCTAATAACTAACTCGAAACTGAGCATTTCCTACCAAGTCATAAACAGAAAAAGACAGTCTTGTGCTCAAATGCTGGTACTGCTATTTCTATTCAAAAGTGTGGTTCTACGAAATCATTCTACCTCTATGTTCAATCATATACCATCAGCATTTTCGTTTAAGTCATGACACACGGGGTATTGTCGAAACTGCATTCATTCTAAGCAGCCAAAACAAATCTAATGCTATCTACAGGAAAACAGAGTATTATGCCACTAACTGGTACCAGGAGCTCCTTTTGTTCTAACTACAACCTAACTGTTCTAAGCACGCAAGGC
>ML787558.1:6450-47040 GCA_009831015.1 Picea engelmannii
TAGAGAATGTAGGAGTGGGATATTGAAGAATAACATAGGAGGCAAAAGACTCTATGGAAGCCATTCAAGCCACATTGTCCAGGGTAACTCCATAGTGAGTGACCCTTTCTTTGTACTTACATTTCATAACTTAGAAAAATAGAGCGGAACATAGGCTTCACCTTCTAGCTACATTTTCTCCCACAATGAGTTTCCTACGTCACATCTTGTGTTCATTTGTGTGGATGATGTGTTCATTTTCTTCTTTCTTTTTTTTTCTTTTTAGCTATTTCCATAATTTTGAATACTACACTAGTAATTATAAATATAATATCTAAAATAATAAATTGCACAATAATTGTTTTAGAGTAGTATACGATATTTTTGATGATTTGTTCTAGTGTAATTGAATTCAAGCTTTTGTATATTCCATACATCCTCCTTCTATGTCCCAACTTGGCATTCCCAACTTGAATGCCAATTGATTTAGGCTCAATAAATTTAAATTTTATGATTGTGTTATTGAATTTTATATGGAGTTTGAATGGTTTGACAAAGTTATTCTTCAAATGGTCCCAAGTGTTAAGTTAGCATGTCAGATTAAGTGAAATTTTAATTATCTTTTAAAACTTAATTTTTAGTAAAATAACAAGTGGAAATTATATATTTCATTAAAACAATAAAATTTATAATTTTTTTACTTTATTGTTAATTAAAACAATAATTTTTATACTTTAGTGTTAATTGGAAGAATATTTTTTTATTAAAACTTCATCACTGAACTTTACATTTTAAAAGAAAAGATGGAAAATATAAAACCCAAAAACGTCCACCAACAAATTGACTCCTGGAAATGAATACAAATTCCTAACACCAATGCTTGTAAGATTGGGTGAAAAATGAAATTGTTTCAAAGGTTTTAGCGTTCAATTGTTTTTCGTTAAAGAGCGAGGAAGATAAAATCGTTGCAATTATGGCTGAAAATAGGGTTTGAAAGTCGATTGCAATTATAATACTCCATATTGTTATCAGGTGAGGCAATGATGCTAATATATGTTATTTTGATATGGAAAACAATATATACTTTGAAGTAGAACATTTAATGATTTATATATTTGGATACATACCACTAAATTTAAGGGTGTTTTAGATGTGAGAGTATATATCTCAACATAGAAAATATTAAATGGTTTACTAGTAATTACATATTGTTGGAACATGTATGTATAGGTTCAAGACCCTGGGTTCAAGGTAATTAGTCCAATAAAACCATACAGATACCAATTCTTTCGGCATCATCTGCAATGAGGTGAAGCCTCACCCGAGGTATCCTTATGGGGATTGCATGAAACAAGATTTGGAAGTGGTGAGGGAAAGAAGGGAGACACACTATGTCATACCTACATGATCTTCCCATGCACTAGATCCTAGTTAACCTGTCCTCGTTACTTAATTCTATAAGCATATAAGTCCATATTCATGCCACTTAGTGGTTAAACATACAATTAAATCTATTGTGCATTAATCTATCGACAATATCAACAAAGAAAAATATTCATCCATATTAAATGAAAGAATTATCACAATATAAACATGAATAATCATTCGATAGCACAATTAGACACAAATTTACCTTGGTTCACCCCCTCTTGGGCTACGTCCACAAAATAATTTCTTCTTTATTATATTTATGGCATTCTTCTTGTACTCTGCGATAAAATGGATGTTCAATACACAAAAATACTCTTCTTACATTGGTGGCTTCATTACACACACAATATCTTATAGCAACAACCAAAACTAAGAATCCTCTCATAGGTTCTTTAATCTCTCCCCAACTTCACGGGTCCTTTACATACTTTATGCAATTTCTTCAGGTTTGTTTTCCATCTCATAATGAGTTGGCTACCACTCATGCTCGAATGAAGACAACTCATTATGATATGGATACAACTCATGCCCGATTGGTTTTATCGGATTTTGCGCCAGTTGTTCTTTCAATATGATCTATTGGGTTTCCATTCCTGGTATACATCTACATCATATCTCCCTCCTCATTATTGAATATTATCTGTATTAGTCCCCTACACTCTTGTGAGTCTTCCATATTTTCTTTGTGTGTCTCCCACCATCTTGCTAGAATGGCTTTCAATACAATGTCCATTGCTAGTAGCCTTTGTTGCTCTGATACCTATGCCTCGAATGTATGTACAAATGTTGTTTTATCTGTCAACCCATAATAATTATGCGGGTTGCACAATTCTATTCCAATCCAACGTACTAATATGGTCATGCACGTGCATCATCATGTTGAGACTTCATGCATTCTTTGTGGGCCAAGGAGGCCAAATAGGGGAACGCCCACCTGGGGCGCACAAGTCAATCACGTAAATGCAACCCATTTTCACCTTTTGGTGTTATTCAATTAAGCATATGTAAATAAATGGTTCCCTCAGTATATAATATGAACCGGGACTCAAATAAAGTATTATCATCTTTTTCTTGAAGCTATGTGTCTCAATTGATTATATTTATGAGTTTACATTTTACGTTTACTGTAATTTCAGTTTTTGGTGTTTCTCAGTGTTAACTAGTGCGCCTTCCTTCATGGATGCATCCCGGTGACTCGATTTTCCATGCTTCCACCTCTGAGAGAAAGATTACTCCATTAGCTATCCAATCTCTCAAGGAGAAAATCGTTTTCCTGCAAGTTTCTAAGGCAGAAAGGAGGGCGCACCAACCTGGGGTTTTGCGCCCTTGCTGGTTTTTCCTTTGCTGGGATGAAGTGAGTGTGCCCTCTTCTGTGGCTGCACTGAGATTCTCCCGCTAATCCACGGGGGTAACACTGAGATAGCCACATCCTCTTGGCCACTCTCAGATCATCCCAACTTTCGATATCCATTGCTTGGTCACCCAAACCAAAGGTGCGCCCCTGTTTCAATTTGTGCCCCTCAAGAGTTTTTGTTCAGAAGGAAGACTATGGCTTGTGTGGTCACCTTCTCGTGTATATCGCCTTCTTGGGTAGATCAATTGGTATCTAAACATCAAGATCCATGGAAAAGATTCTGATCTTGAAGATTGAGCCAAATTTGTTTTGGGGTTTTTCATGAAATAGTCCATATTTTTCCCATTCCAGGGTTTACATATTCATGCAAGAAGCTCAACAGATCTCATAGCCCCAAGGGCTCCCAGGTATCCATTGCAATAGAGAGGAGTTCCATAGATCTAAAACAATACAGATCTCTCCCTCTAGACCAGTTCAACTACGTTGCTTCAAGGTTTTGCATCCTATGTTCCCAAAATAGAGCTTGACCCATTTTTCAGTATTGCAAACTAGGTGTGCCTTGATCTTCAACTGGCCTCACAATGACTCCAAGAAAATATCCCTTGGCGGTAGACACAGATTCCAACACTTCAAATCTCGTCCAAGATCTTGCCTCCATCCTCAATGAGTTGCTCAGAATGCAACAACAAAACAATCCAAACCCCTTCCGGTTGGACACTTGAATCCAACTACCCAAATTTGTTGGTCAAACCAATGGAGAAGTTGTGGATTCTTGGATCCTTAGCCTCTCCACCTATTTCAATACATGTCCATGCCTTACTGAGGAAAGAAATCTCCAGATTATAGCCTTGCAATTAGAAGGACTTGCACAAACTTGGTGAGATATAGAGCAAGAGAAGACCACATTTGTGATAGAGATTGGGGATGCTCCAGAATCCTCTACTTCCAAACCCATCAGAACTTGGGCTTCAATTTATGAAGCTTTGAGAAACCGCTTCTACCCACCAGGGTATGTGCAATCCTTCTGGATCAAATGGCACCAACTCCGACAACTCCCTTCAGAAGGAGTGCAAGGATACATAGAATTATTCTGCAAGATGCACCTCTTACTTCATATTCCAAATCCATAAGAGGTACTCATATTAAAGTTTGTTTCTGGTTTATTAATTCAACTCTGTCGAGAAGTAGAGTTGTTTGAAAATCCAAATTTAGACAAAACATTTCAGAGATATTTGGCTATATAAAGGAAAGTCGCTCCTAGAGGTCGTACTCCTTAGTCCCACCCCTACAGCAACCCCTCTTCCTATAAACCATCTAGCTCCAATCCTTCAACCTGCTTTCCACCTCCTCAGACTCAAAACCCCACACCCAATACAAATACAAGGACACCCAGCTGCTCATTCCACAAGACTACTTCACAGAATTCATCAGATTGTTGAATCCTCCAAAATATAAAGACCAACAAAACACTATTGACTTAGCTCATTTCACCCTCCCAAGTGGAAGATACCAAAGTTCCTCTAGACAATCCCACAGAAGTGGATCCCTCACTGATTCTCATGACCCATGAATATTTGAACTCATCCACCCAACTCCTCTTCACTTATAATTTCCAAATTAAAAACTCCTTGGCTTTACTGATCATGGATAATGGAAGCCAAGAGAATTTGGTGTCTCAATACCTTGTCAACCGCCTTAATCTGGTTACTACTCCACATCCGCAACCTTATCAACTTATATGGGTCAAGAAGGATGTCCCTCGCCTCTTAGTTTCTAAGCGTTGTCTGGTCACTTTTTCCATAGGCCAATTCAAAGATACTGTCCTCTATGATGTCTCCCCCCTTGGATTGTTCGGATTTTCTGCTAGGTATCCCATACCAAACCCAAAGAAATGCGATCTATATGGCCAAATCCCGCTAGTAAAAAATTACCAAAGAAGGCCACACTTATATCTTAACTGCAACAACACCTGAATCCCCTACAACCAAAGAACAAATCCTGCATGTACATTTAAACCAATGTGTCTCTCTCTATTTGGTGCACCCAATAACACTAAATGATTCCACTCACCATGTTCCTGAAACAATGACTCCCCTCCTCCAATATTTTACAAAGGTATTTCAACCTCTGGAGGGACTACCCCCCTCCCAACACATTGACCATTCCATTCATCTCATCCCTGGACCTGCTTTACCTAATGCCCCCACTTATGAGTTGGCTCCAACAAAAACATAGGAAATGGAAAGACAATTGACCAACCTCATCAACTCTGGCCACATCCAACCATCATGTTCTTCCTGTGCTTATGTCGCATTTGTCATCCCCAAAAGAGATACTTCAAAAATTCACCTTGTCACTCATTATGGAGCCTTGAACAAGGCCAGAATAAAAAACCATTACCCACTGCCCCGGATTGAGGAGATACTCAACACCCTCCAAGGAGCTAAGTGGTTTACTAAATTGGATTTGATAGTCAGATACCATTAGGTACGAATGAACCCAAATGATGTTTGGAAAACAACATTCAAGACCAAATTTGGTCTTTTTGAGTGGAAAGTGATGCCTTTCGGCCTCACCAACGCCCCACCCACTTTCATGATGCTCATCAATGGCATATTTAGGGCACATTTGGGTCAATTTGTGGTCATCTACTTAAATGAAATTCGCATCTTCAACCGGACATGGGACACTCACATGAAACATGTCCGACAAGTTCTCCAAATTCTCCAAGAACACAAGTTACAAGTCAAAGCAAAGAAGTCATATTTTGTTCAAACTTTAGTTCCCTATCTCGACTTTATGGTCATCTCAGAGGGTATTCAACAAGATCCATCTTGCATCCAAGCATTGAAGAAATAACCCCTACCTTCTTTAGCTAAGAAACTCAAACTCTTTCTGGGTGGCATCAATTTCTATCAAAAGTTCATTCCCTCTTTTTCAAATCTTGCTCGTCCTTTGCATCAGCTCTCAAATACTTCTTCTACATTAATCTGGACTAAATAAGAAACTAGTGACTTTTCTCAACTCAAATACGCCCTCTGCTCATCCCCTATATTACACTTGTCATACCTCTCCCAACCCTTTGATATTGAGTCAAATGCTTCATAATATGCTATTGGTGTCATACTTAAACAGGGAGGACACCCCATTTCTTACCACTCTGAAACCCTGTTCGAGGAAAAGAAAAAGTATAACACCTATGACAAGGAATTTTACAGTCTTGGTCAAGTGCTCAAGCAATGGAGGCATTATTTGTTGGGTAAAGAAACAATTTTGCATACACACCACCACCCTTTGATTTTCATCAACTCTCAATCGAAGATTCAGGAACAAAGGAACCTTAAATGGGCCTCCTATATTCAACCATTTCACTTAGTCATCAGATATAAGAAATGCACTTCTAATAAAATGGTTGATTTTCTAAGCCGACCTCCCACTCCAATTATTTCAATTCTAGAAGTGCACTGTGCTACCTATGACACATGGAAAGATCAATATGATACTGACCCCAGCTTTCAAGAGATTTGGGGGGCCTTGCAAAGTCCCACAATGATCAATCAGACCCCCTTCCTAGACTACACTATTCGGGATGGGTTGATCTATAAGTTGAATTTGTTATGTGTTCCACACTCAGAAGACTGCCTCTTGCTCATTAGGGAGGCACATGCTTCAGCCCATGGGGGTTACTTCGGTACCACAAAGACGATCCAACATCCACAATGCCATTTTCATTAGCCTTACATGCAACCTCAAGTTGAAAAAATTATCAGAGCCTGTGCATTATGCTCACAATCCAAGCCCTCCAACCGGAAGCATGGGTTATATCAACTTCTCGACCTTGGGAGTTAATCTCAATGGACTTCCTCAGTAGACTTCCAACAACCCAAAAGCAACATGATGTAATCTAGGTAGTGGTATGCCACTTCTGCAAAATCACACTTTTTGTCCCATGCACAAAGACTACTAAAGCAATGAAAACAACATAACTCTACTTCCGACATGTCTGGCCCCATTTTGTCCTCCCAAGAACTATCATCTCAGACAAAGATTCTCGCTTCCTCAGCACATTTTGGAAGACAATATGAGGGCTATTGGGGTGCCACCTCAAGTTTTGTACTGCATTCCATCCTCAAATGGATGGCCAAATAGAGGTTGTCAACAGAGTCTTGGTTCATGCTCTCCGAACTCACTTTGGGCACAACAAACAATGGAACAATTACTTGCACATTCTACAACATAGATACAACAAGGAAACACATTCTTCTACATGCTTTTCACCTTTTCAAGTCTGCTTGGGCTTCCAACCAGCATCTCCAACTGAGCTCCCACTCACTTGGGCTCCTCAAGTTACCTTCCATAAACAATAGGAACAACTCTTGGCACAACGATTTCTCCAACAAATTGCACAACGCCACACTGCAGTAACATAAGAACTCAAAGCATCTCAAGAGCATGCCAAGAAACACCATGAAAAACAAAGGACCTTCAAGTCCTTCCAACCCGGGGATCAATTCTGGTTACACTTGGATAAGAAGTGCTTCAAATTCCACCATCACAAGCTTCTGCCAATAAGATATGGTCCATATACCATCCTCGACAAGATTGGAGACAATTCTTATAGGTTGGATCTGCCACCACAACTCGGAATCCATAGTGTCATTAATGTAAATCACTTAAATTTGTTTCAACCTTCCCTCTTGGAAGAACCAATCACCATCACTCATTCAGTGGACAACATTCCATCTTTCCAACTCCCATTGGCCAACGACACTCTATTGAACAAGGCACCAGACATACACTTCATATCTGGTAACTCGCCAAGGCCAAACTCTAGCTCAGGAAAAATGGATCACAACTGAAGTATTGCACAATAATTTTCCTCACCTTCTCATGTAAGTCAGGATGCTTCCAGATCTAAACATGGAGGAATTGGGCCAAGGAGGCCAACTAGGGGAACGCCCACTTGGGGTTCACAAGTTAATCACCTAGGCGCAACCTATTTTCACCTTTTGATGTTATTTAATTAAGCATATGTAAATAAATGGTTCCCTAAGTATATAAGGTGAGTCAGGACTCAAATAAATTATTATCATCTTTTTCCTGAAGCTATGTGTCTCATTTCATTTTATTTCTGAGTTTACATTTTACGTTTAATGCAATTTCATTTTTGGGGGTTTCTCATGGTTAACCAGTGTGCCTTCCTTCATGGTTTCATCCTGGTGCATACGTTTTCCATGATTAAACCTCTGAGAGAAATATTACTCCACTAGATAGCCAATATCTCAGGGAGAAAATCATTTTCTTGCAAGTTTCTGAGGCAGAAAGGAGGGCGCACCAACCTGGGGTTTTGCTCCCTTGCTAGTTTTTCCTTTTCTGGGATGAAGTGAGTGTGCCCTCTTCTATGGATGCATTGAGATTCTCCCACTGATCCCTGGGGGTCACACTGATATAGACACATCCCCTTGGCCACTCTCAGATCATCCCAGCTTTGGATCTCCATTGCTTGGTCACCCAAACCAATGTTGTGTCCTTAAGACCCTAAGGAGTTTTTGGTCAAAATCTAGACTATGGCTTGTGTGGTCACCTTCTCCTATAGATCGCTTTCTTGGGTAGATCACTCTACTACCAATTTTCTACACTGGCTTCTAAATCTGATGTGCATGAACTGATGCTTCTCCAACTTAGTGTGTCATCTATGGTGGGTTTAACATAATCGTCTATCCTCACAGTCATGTTGTATAGGTTATCAATTTAGTCACCCTTTGCTGGTTATATGTACCTCCTTCCTTATTTTGGGTCTAAGGGCACAATAAATTTCATGTCTCCTACTTGAAATATCATCTCTCTTCTTTTTAAATTGATAATGGCTTGGTTATCGAAGGCCCATTCTTATCCTGTTAATGATGGGTATGAATGATTGTAATCCACAATATCAATAACTTTGAAATTTGTGACGTTGCACACTCCTTCTATATTCACAGATGTTCTTGTTAGTGTGTCAATATGTACTATTTTTTATTGATTGCTTAGTCTCAATTGCATGGGTGACCACACTAAATTTGGTTTCTCCATCATCTCCCATGTCTTCTTAGATAACACGTTCACATCAAACCCTAAATCTAATATTACATTGGCCTATGTTTTATTCTCCAATTTGTGTGGTGAACCTAAATTCTTCGTTGCTTCTTTTCTTTCATAGTAGTTGGTTCACTACTTTCTTTTTAGTAGGGACTGCCTTTCCTTGAGCGTAGTGATCAATCATAGAGCATGATTTATGCAATGCCTGTTCATCTTCGACCGACTCTAGGAAAATTTTCAAAAATTGTCCTAAGGTGCTTACCTTCTCTAATGATCCTTTGGTCATGGCCTGATCATCGGTGGGAATCCTATCGAGCATATATGGTACATACGATGTTGATGTTTACTACTCTTGTCGCAAAAATTCTTGCCTCGTCCTTTTATAGGTTTATTTTTGTCTCGTGAGTCGAATGTGGGTAAAGGTAATGCAGACTTCTTTACCCGTTGCTTATCCTGTTTTCCTCTAGTGGTTGCATTTGTCCATGTTTTGGTTCCTACACATGTAACGACTGTGAGTTTGGGTCCTTTTTCCATTATCTTGGTTGGGATATCTTGAATATTCGGGTTCTGGTTTTGATTCCCTATGGCCTTTTATTTTTCCAATAGTTGTGGACATTCCTTTTGTTATAATGCCTGATAGTAAGTGCATTTTGTGCATGGATTTGGGTAATCCCACGCTAGGTGTCCTGGTTGGTTATAGTTATAGCATATTATGGGGCCTCTAACTCCTTTGCCAAAGTTTGTTCTACCTTGAACCCTACCGAATCCTCCTTGGTTTCCTTTATTAAATCCTCTTGGAATATTATACTTCCTCCCCCTTCTATTCCAATGTTGTCTTCCTTAATTCTATACATGTCTAATGTGCGCTCCTTGATCAAATCAAATACTCGACAGTCCTTGTCCTCATGTCCCATTGATTTGTAAAAGCTATATAATAATCTTCTTGGGGTACTCTGGTATTTCTGTAATAGCTGGCACTGATGGGGATTATGTCCCCATTTATTTCATATCTCACAGTATCCTCCTCGTGGTAGTGGGTTTGTTGCTTCGACTACTATGTACTATGCAAAGGCTAGACATTCGTATTTTTGGTGACCTTCAGTCCTACATTTGGTGCACTAAACCTATTCTCGTTTCTCTTTCACCATTGGGATTTATGCCAATTGAATCATCAATGCACCTAATTGGTTTTGTATCTATGCCATTCCACTTTTGTCTCCGATCGGAGAGGCTTCCATTTTCATAGAAATTTCGAGTGTCTCAGACTGTGACATAACCTTTTAATGTATTAATCGACTGTAAATGTGAGGTAAAAATCCTACAATGAACTACTCTCGATGTTGTTGATTGAGTATTTGAAATGTCAGCCTCCCCATTACATCTTTGAACCTATGATCGAACTCCCATACAGACTCATTCTGTACTTGTTTGATCTCCTTGAGTTTAGTAATGTACTGCGACTCAGACTTTGGTTTATTGAATTCCTTTAATAATTCTTGTCTAATCGCTGCTAAAGTCCTTGTCTAGCCTAGTATTGTGGTACTTTGGAGCTTCATGTACCAAAATAGTGCATGTCCTCTAAAGGTTGTTTCCAACTGCACGATCTTTGCACCATCATCATGGACATTCTTTACATTCCATATGGTTTCAGGTATGAACAAGTGTTGTTCTTGGTCGTCAAATCAAATTCCTTTGAACTCCGGTAACGTGAGTGTATTATCTTCTCCTACCATATTGTTGTGTGTAGGAACCCTTCCTCGTGATATTGGTGGATTATGGTTAACTGGGATGCTACTATTTCTTTTGTTACTACTACTATGACTTCCTCTATTGATTACAACTTCTCTAGAAAGGTATTCAAACATTGTCTCAAATTTGGGTGATGTAAATAAGATTGTTGTTTCGACCCAAGACTCCGCTCGGGAGGGAATTATTGGTACCTCTATCACTGAACTGAACTCGATATCTTCTTCTTCTCCCTTTGTCTTTTGTACTTCTATGATACATATATTTGTGTGATGTTCTGGGTACTCACTAGGTTTCTCTCTCTCTCTTCAGCCACAATCCTAGACTTCTTGTACCTTCTCCCACTGCGAATAACTCCAAATTCATCTTCTCCTTCTGATATCCCTTCCTCTTTCTCTTTCATTCTTAGTATTCCCTTCCTCTATCAAATTTTCCTACTCTCAGGTCATATCCTAGCCAACAACCCCATCCGCTCTGTTAGGTGCAAAATTATTTAGGTGTTTGACTCTATCGTGATGACTTCCTTGTCATATAGCAACATATTTATCCGGGTAGCTAACAATTTTAAGAATCTTCCTCGCGGACCTTTAAAGCAGTCTCTTTCTGCGACATTTTGAGATTGGGTACAGTCTATCATAAATTTTGTTACGTAGCCTCCCAATATACTTTCCAGCCAAAAGTCCACTACACGAGATGTCTTATTTTCTACTAAGTCCACTCGTCTCACTAGTTCATGAGTCCAGTTCTTTGGTGTAGCTCGTCTATGTCTACTAGTCTTTTCCACAAATCTTTCCATCCATTCTGCTAAAATGTTAGGAAATTCACTGAAAATATCTCATGCAAATATTTGTACACATACCTTTGCAACCATTTCTTATTCTTTAAGAGAGGGTTTCTATTATCCTTCTCACCAAATTCTTGTTCTTTTTGTTCCATCCATTCAATTATCTCCTTCCTCGTTGGTCTCCAAAACATTCCCTCACTTCCGGCTTCTAGGTCCTGGCAATGCAACCATTTGTTGGCGTGTGAAGATAGGTTCAAAAACCTAGGTTCAAGGTAATTAGTCCAACAAAACCCTACATATGCCATCCCTTTCATCATCACTTGCAAGCAGGCGAAGTCTCACCTGAGGTATTCTTATGGGGACTGCAGTACCCAAGATTCTACAGCGGTGAGGGAAAGAAGGGAGACACACTTTGTCATGCCTAGAGAATCCTTTCGTGCAATAGATCATAGTCAACATGTCCTCTTTACATAGTTCTATCTGCACATCAGTCCATATTCATGACACTTAGTGGTTAAACATACAATTACATATATTGCGCATTAATTTATCGACAATATCAATAATGATAAACATTCATCCATAGAAATTCAAGAATTATCACAATACAAACATGAATAATCATTCAACATCATAATTAGACACAAAGTTAGCATGGTTCACCCCCTCCTAGGCGACGCCACAAAATATTTTATTCTTTATTATATTTATGGTAATTTTCTTGGGCTCCGTGCTACAATGGATGTTCAATACACAAAAATACACTTATTACATTGGTAGCTTCATTACATAGACAATATCTTACAGAAAAAACCAAAACAAAGAATTCTCTCAAAGGTCCATTAATCTCTCCCCGACTTCGCTTGTCTTTTACATCCTTTATTCCTTTATGATTTGGATACCACTCATGCTCAACTGGAGACAACTCATTATGATCTCGATAAAACTCATGCCCGAATGGTTTTCATGGTTTTCTCTGATTTTAAGCTAGTTGTTCTTTCATATCTCTAGTGTTCTCTTGTTTCTCCTCTCTTGTTTATTGATCTTCTTGATCCTCTGCCTTTTCGTTTTCCATGTACCTCATCTCTTCTCACTATTCTTTCATTTAAATTTTTTTAAAGCAGCCATAACACAATATTACACATAGAAATCAATATTTGTATATTACCATCAAATAAATATACAATATAAAAATATATAGTTGGAGTTAGATCCAACTAATTCTAAATCTAGAAAGATAATTTGTGAGAATATATAAACAATCTCCAATGCAACTAGTTCTAACAAACCCAAACCAAATACTAATCATGGAATTTCGTCATTATTCTCCACCACTACCCCTTAATGGAGAAATAAGATTTTTTGTTTTTACAATATAAAAATGACATACAATTCATATTTGTCATCTTTGTCTGGTTGTTCTTCATTAACAACTCTACCCACTCTGCAATCACTCGGTTTCTCTCTTTTCTTCTCCACACTTTCAAGCTACCTCTTGATCCATTTAAAGTATAACCGCTTTAGACCATCATTGAAATATTTGTAGGATTGTCGCTTCTTGACTACCCCAAAGTATAGCCTCGACACTGATTTATCCTATGGATACACTACCATTTGTGAAATTCCCCCGAAGAACAGATTTCTACAATTATATAGGATAGTGATCTAATTACTGGATATTTTCATCAGACAATCATACAACTGACCTTTTATACACTCACAAACTCATAAGATAACCTGTAACTGTTTGAATTGAAACGCCCGAAGTACAACAAGTCCCAACAGCATCTAACATAATGTGGACATAATCAAATCCATGATGTGTTCTCTTGGCACTAAAGAACGTAGAGAATCACTAATTTAAATTATGTTACTCTGTTCAATTCAATGGTTCTTTATACTATAATTTTACAAACCCAAATATAACAATAATACATAATTTTAAAATACATTTAAAAATACATCACACCACATCATGAATCTAAAAACAAAACATCCACCCATCTCACATGCCACTGCAATTGAATCCTTGGATGACATCTTTGTAAAGCAAAGCAGCGATGCTCTGCTTCTTCTAGAATAAATCTTCCCCCCTTTAAGATGATTTTTTTCTATCCAATAAGAAGAAACAACATGAATGTGAGGGTGATGCCGGAGCATCGTAAGAGGCCAGCCAAGCGAACATGAAGGCGGAAGACAACTGGAAAAGCGCAACACACATTTTTCACATTTTGAAATGTTTTCTTTTGGAAAATTATTGAGCAGGTATTAATGTAGTAGTTAAAGGAAGTGTACTTGCATGTTGTAAATAGATCTTGAGCGGTTTGTTCTCATCTATACAATGTAAAGTAATTTATACGTAATTAATGAAAGTAGGTACATTTGAATTCATAGATTAGATAGTTTAGAGAGTAGGAGGGAAATCAGATATAGACACCCTCACCCTTGCATCATTGTAATATTATGATCATTAGCACAGTATAGAAGAGGAGAGTTGTAACAGAGAACTGAAAGGAAGAACCCATGTACATGAGCTTTGAATTAATATATGAAGCTTTGAATCAAATTCATGGTGTCATGATGTTTTCTGTTTATACACGTTGAATGGTATGCTTACAGTTGTTTTATTCTCTCTGTTATGCATTTGCTTTAATACTGTGTTTAATGTATGATTTCATGTTGAATGTTTGAACACTGAGAGAAGAAAGAGAATGAGTTTCAATTGTTTCTCTTCCTAAGAGAGAGTTCCTGCAAGGAGTGCAATGAAACGTATGCAAGGTGTGTGTTGACAAGGCTCTGAGTTTATCTCAGAAAGGTCAGGAGAGATACCGCTGTTCTCATTCCAACAGGAGTGCAGGTGAAGAACAAAAGTCGTGTAAGGTGTGTGCAGGCTAATTGAAGCCTTAGAATTTATCAACTAAGGTTGAAGAGTGAAGGACTGTTGTTTTCGAGAGTGCACAGAGTTGAAGAATCAAATACACAGAAGTATTTGAAAGATTGTCACAAGGAGTGCGAGCAAAATTACTTTTGGGGACTTGAGGTTGCAAGTGAAAGCTCAGAAAGGATAACACCTTTGAACACTTCAAAGGAAGATAGGAAGAAAAAACATTGCATGGAGTTTAAATCCCAGAAAAAGAACACCAAGTTAGTTTGGGCTAGAGGTTCTTGGGGAAGAAATTGAACGGTCGAAATTCTCCGTGGAGAAATCGCAAAATCGTGAGGACCGTAGGATCCAGAAGAGTTGCAAGGTGGATAAATGTTGGACGAACCCATTATGTTGGTTTCAAGGATCAACGTGAACCGTTGATTGTGGTCAACTAAGTTGTTGGATCATTTCAGCAAATTGGGGTTTGTAAGTCCGGAGTGCAAGCCAAATCCTTTGGTCACTCGAACTCCCAAATCGTGAAATGGATTATCACGTGTGAAGGTGAGGAGTGGAATTTTCGGCAATTCAGAACTCCAAATTTCGGTACTTCGAGGGTCCTGACGACAAGGAGTTGGGGCATAGTGGAGTGAAAATCTTGAATTCGTGAGTTGCGACAGGACTTGGTGTGAATTTTGGGATTTTGGCACTTCGGGTGTTGGGAAGCAGAGGAGGTATCATTATGGGATCGAGAGTTTCGAACTCCCTATACCCGAAATCCCGAAATAACGTGGGTTGTCAGATCAAAAGGGAGGCTACTTGCTGTTGATTCCATAGAAGTGAAATTTCAGAATTCAGGATTTTGAAGTGGTAGAGAAACAACGATCGGAGGATTGTTCAAGTCCCAAAAGCCGAGAAGATTGAGCGACAGGTGGCAAGAGTCCATGTCATAGATAGAAGACATTGGAGTGGACAGGTGGCGTGTCTTTGTCAATAGGTGGAGTCAATCCTTCTTGACCGTTTCGGGGTTTTGGAGGTTGAAGAGCCAGGAGTCTTTCATCTAGATTCATGAAGTCGCGAAGTCCGAAACTCTGAATTGGCAAAAAGTCCCGTTCAGGAGCCATCCTTTGTTGAATGCATCGGGGTTTGACATTTCAGTATTTTCGAAAACAAGAGGTCGGGGTTCTTTGTTTCAAAATTCCTGAAGTCGCAAAATGCGATACAACTATAGAGGAGGACGCGGCCAAAGATTTCGGATTTTTTGAATTTTGAGTTTCAGTGGGTTGAAGAGCGAGAAACTCAACAACAAAAATCACGAAATCGTGAAACTTGAAGTCCTGGTTCGACAAAGGGCGTGATCTTATTGAGGTCAAGAGATTTAGGTGATTCTTTGTGTTTGATCACACAGGGCATACTCATAAGGACCTGTGGATACACAGTCAAGTGTGTGAGGGATTCCCGGTGGGGAGAATCAAAGAGTCAATCATACTCAGGAGGGTAGATTTAGAATGATCCTCAGCGGATCTCGGCCCGAGGGTCGAGGGTCTGCGTCATTTGTGGTATCAGAGCTCATAACAAGTTTTTTGTTTTATGTGGTAGAGAGAACATTGGGAACATTTTACAGCCATGCCGTCGAGGAGAAGAGATAGGCCAATGCCTTATCTAGTAGTGGAAAGAGAAATCTGTGATTTATGTGCCAGGTTTGATGCCATGGAGAAAACACAGAGGCACACAGTTGACGTTAGGGATATCAACGAAGTTGAAAGTGAAAATGAAGCTGGAAACAATGGAGAAGAAGTTGCAGTCGAAGATGCTATAGATGAATGTCTATTCAGGGTTGTTGCAAGGATAGGTGCTAGAGAAAAAATGGACATTCCAGTGTATGAGGGGAACTTGGATGTTGAAGATCTTCTAGACTAAATTAGATCTCTAGAAAAGTACTTCGACTATGAGAATGTCGAGGGAGACAAGAAGGTCAAACATGTCATTACTAGACTTAAAGGGCATGCAACACTATGGTGGGATGAACTGCAGGTTGATAGACGCTGCAAGGGAAAGCAGAAAATCAAAAGTTGGGATAGAATGGTTGCAGAGATGAAAGCCAAATTTATACCCAAGACTTATTAAATCACTCTGTTTCGGAGGATGCAGAATTTGAGACAGAAGTTGATGTCAGTGAAAGAATACACTAAAGAATTGTACAGGATAAACATCAGAGCAGGTCATCAGGAAAGTGATGATGAAAAGGTTTCCAGATACATGAATGGTCTGCGATATGACATTCAATATGAGATGAACATGATGACCATTCGAAATGCGGAAGATGATTATTAGATAGCTCTGAAAGCTGAAGAGAAGTTGAGCCGAAAGAAAGGTCAAAGAGGTTGAGGTAGAAGTCAATCTAGAGGCAAAAAAATTGCCCGAGACAGAACTCAGAAATCTAAAGAAGAGGGGAGGAAGCCTCAGACTCAACATGAGAGAGGAGGAAGCTCACAGATAGGGCAGTATGCTGATAGAAATACTTTTCCTTGAGCTAGAGGAAGAGGAAGAGGCAAAGGTGGTGAAGTAAAATGCTTTGTCTTTGGAAAGATCAGACATAAATCTTATGAGTGTCCAGATAATAAAAAAGATGGTGGTGAAACTCACATTTCCGAAGCTCAAAGATGGAATGTTGAGGCAGAAGATGCTGAGGGTGGAAGATCCTTGATGATGAGGAAAGTTCTCTTAACGTTAGGGAAAGAGGTAGAGAACCCAACCCAAAGAAATAGTCTATTTCAAGCTACTTTCAAGACTAACGATAGGGTATGTAAGGTCATCGTGGATAACAGTAGCACAAACAATCTCATATCTATAGAGATGGTAGAAAATTTGGAGCTGGAGACTATCATACATCCAAGCCCATACAAAGTTTCGTGGCTACAAAAAGGACATCAGGTAAATGTCACTAAACAATGTTTAGTTGAATTTAAAATAGGAGGATATAAGGATGAAATATTATGTGATGTCATTCCCATGGATGTTTGTCATCTATTGTTGGGTAGACCATGGAAATATGATAGGAAAGTGATTCATGATGGGAGAAAGAACACGCACACCCTGGAGAAGAATGGGAGGATGCTGTCGATTAAAAACCAAGAGGTGAAAACAGAGATGAGAAACACTGTACTTCTCATGAGTGGGAAGGAAATTCTTAATGAGATTAAGAAGAAGGAAGACACACAATTTATTGTGGTCAGGAAGCCCAAAATTGTTTTGACTAGTACGAGAATAGATGATTTACCAGAAGAAATTCAGGAATTGATGGTAGAATTCACTAATATAGTAGTGGATGAACTACCTTATTCGTTGCCACCTATCAGGAGTATAAGTCATCACATTGATCTTATACCTGGATCTAGTTTACCAAACAAATTTGCGTACAGGTTGACGCCGCAGGAAAACGAGGAAGTCAAGAGACAGGTCCAGGACTTAATGGATAGAGGATTGATTTGAGAGAGCTTGAGTCCATGTGTTGTTCCAACAGTGCTCAGCCCAAAGAAAGATGGAGGCCGTAGGATGTGTACAGACTCAAGGGAAATCAATAAGATTGCCATCAGATACAAATTTCCATTACCAAGGATGGACGCCTTGATGGATTGCTTGAGTGGAGCAATTTTTTTTTCAAAGATTGATTTGAAAAGAGGGTATCATCAAATTCGAATGAGAGAAGGTGATGAATGGAAGACAACATTCAAGATGAATGAGGGGTTGTATGAATGGCTTGTTATGCCATTTGGCTTAACTAATGCACCCGGTACTTTCATGAGATTGATGAACGAAGTCTTGAAGGATTTCATAGAGAAATTCGTCATCATATATATTGATGATATATTAATTTTCAGCAAGACAGAAGCAGAGCACTTAAAGCATTTAGATGAAGTGATGAGGAGGTTACAACAAGAGAAATTGTTGATTAATATGAAGAAATCGTCATTTATGAGGACATAACTCATTTACTTGGGTTTTGTTATCTCTGTAAATGAGTTGAAGATGGATCCATAAAAGGTAAATGCAATTAAGAATTGGCCATCGCCGAAAAGTGTGTTTGAAGTTCTAAGTTTCCATGGTTTAGCAAGTTTCTACAAGAAGTTCATTTGAAACTTCAGTGGAATCAACGCACCAATGATGGATACGGTGAAGAAAAGACACAAGTCTTTTCACTGGACAGAAGAAGAAGAGAATAGATTCAATCTGCTGAAGAAGAAGATCACAGAGCAACCAATTTTGGTTTTTTCAAACTTTAGCAAGACATTCCAGGTCAAGTGTGACGCGAGTGGATTTGCAATTGGAGCGGTATTGAGCCAAGATGATAGGCCGATCACATATTTCAGTGAGAAACTGAATGAAGTGAAGATTAAGTACTCAACACATGAGAAAGAATTTTATGCAGTCATACAAGCACTGAAGAAATGGAGACACTATTTGGTTCCCAAAGAGTTTGTTTTGTATAGTGATAATCACGCTTTACAATTCGTGACTCAAAAGGAGAAGCTGAACCAAAAGCATGCTAAATGGGTTGAATTCATTTAGAATTTTACTTTTGTCATTAAGCATATTTCTAGAACTACTAACAAAGTTGTTGATGCTTTGAGTAGGAAATGTTTTCTTATGCAGGAATTCAGAGTCAAGACTTTAGGTTTTGATAACCTCAAAGAAATGTACAGGGACAACCCAGATTTTAAGGAGGCATATGAGGCATCTGAGAATCCAATTCTCAGGGATAGAAGCCAATGGACCGAGTATATGATCTAGGATGGGTTATTATTCTGGGGCAATCAACTATGTATTCCAAAATGCTCCATGAGGGAGAACCTGCTGAAGGAAAAACACAATGGGGGATTGGCCAGACACTTTAGTCATGATAAGGCGTTCTCAAAGTTGAATGGCTCATATTTTTTTCCAGAGATGAGGACAGATGTTAAGAAATTTGTGGACAGATGCAGGATTTGTCAGCATAAAAAAGGGAAAAGGCAGAACACAGGGTTATATCAACCATTACCCATACTAGAAAGGTCGTGGGACGCAGTGAGCATGGATTTCATATTGGGACTGCCAAGAACGTAAAGAGGATGTGTTCAGTCTTTGTGGTAGTCGAAAGATTTTCAAATATGGAACATTTCATACCATGCCAGAAAACCAGTGACGCAACTCATATTGCGAACCTGTTTTTCAAGGAAGTCGTCAGACTTCACGACTTGCCAAGGAGTATCATTTCTGATCGGGATACCAAGTTCGTTGGACATTTTTGGAGGACTTTATGGAAGAAGTTGGGGACAATTTTGTCTTTTAGCTCAGCGTATCATCCTCAAACGGATGGGAAGACAAAGGTCGTGAACATAAGCTTGGGATATTTGTTGAGGAGCTTAGTGATTGAACACCATAGTCAATGGGATCACATTCTTCCACAAGCGGAATTTTCTTATAATGATTCACTCAACAGAAGCACAGGGCAGAGTCCATTCCATATTATATATGGAATGAAGCCAAAGGGAGTTTCTGAATTGAAGGATTTAGAAAAAAATGAATTCAGGAGTGCTAGTGCAGAGGACTTTGCAGAAGCAATGAAGGAGTTTCACATCTGAATTAAGGAACGATTGCAGAATTCAAATCAAGAATACAAGCGCAGAGAAGATCAACATAGGTGAGAACTTCAATTTGAAGTTGGTGATCTGATTCTTGCACATCTGAGGAAGGAGAGGTTCCCAAGGGGAACATATAACAAACTGAAGATGAAAAAGATTGGACCATGCAGATTCATAAGGAAATTTGGGACAAACACATATGAGATTGAATTACCTGATGGGATCAGAAACTCACATATATTCAATGTTGCGGATTTGTACCTTTACAAAGTTGAAGAAGCAGGAGCAGAGAAGGAACAGAAAGAGGTTCAATGGAAAAAAAAATGACTGTAGCTGAAAAGCCACAGATGGAAAGCATAATTGACAAGAGGATTAGCAAAAAGACCAAGAGAAAAGAGTATTTTGAATACTTGGTCAAATGGAAGGGACATCTAGTTGAAGATGCTAGTTGGGAAGATGAAGCAGAAATTCATAAACATGGTCAGACCATGAAAGAGCTCATCAACAGGAGTTCATGAAAATTTTCAAGTGAGGAAGTATGATGCAGGAGCATCGTAAGTGGCCAAACAAACGAACATGAAGGCGAAAGACAGCTGGAAAAGCGCAACACACATTTTCACGTTTTGAAATGTTTTCTTTTGGAAAATTAATGAGCAAGTATTAATGTAGTAGTTAAAGGAAGCGTACTTGCATGTTGTAAACATATCTTGAGCGGTTTTCTCTCATCTGTAGAATGTAAAGGAATTTATACATAATTAATGAAAGTAGGTAGATTTGAATTCATAGATTAGACAGTTTAGAGAGTAGGAGGGATAACAGATATAGACACCCTCACCCTTGTATCATTGTAACATTATGATCATTAGCACAATATAGAAGAGGAGAGTTGTAGCAGAGAACTGAAAGGAAGAACCCATGTACAGGAGCTTTGAATTAATATATGAATCTTTGAATCAGATTCATGGTGTCATGATGTTTTCTGTTTATACATGTTGAATGGTATGCTTACAGTTGTTTTATTCTCTCTGTTATGCATTTTCTTGAATACCGTGTTGAATGTATGATTTCATGCTGAATGTTTGAACTCTGAGAGAAGAAAGATAATGAGTTTCAATTGTTTCTCTTCCTGAGAGAGAGTTTATGCAAGGAGTGTAGTGAAACGTCTACAAGGTGTGCGTTGACAAGGCTCTGAGTTTACCTCGGAAAGCTTAGGAGAGATACCATTGTTCTCATTCCAGTAGGAGTGGAGGTGAAGCACAAAAGCCATGCAAGGTGAGCGTAGGCTAATTGAAGCCTTAGAATTTATCAACTAAGGTTGAAGAGTGAAGGACTTCTATTGCCGAGAGTGCACAGAGTTGAAGAATCAAATACATATAAGTATTTGAAAGATTTCCGCAAGGAGTGCGAGCAGAATTCCTTTTGGGGACTTGAGGTTGCAAGTGAAAGATTAGGAGGGATAACATCTTTGAACACTTCAAAGGAAGACAGGAAGCGAAATCATCACGCAGAAGTTAAGTCCCAGAAAAAAAACACCAAGTTAGTTTGGGCCAGAGGTTCTTGGGGAAGAAATTGAACGGTTGAAATTCTCCATGGAGAACTCGCGAAATCGCGAGGACCATAGGATCCAGAAGAGTTGCAGGGTGGATAAGGGTTGGACGAACCCATTATGTTGGTTTCAAGGATCAATGTGAACCGTTGGATCATTTCGACAAATCGGGGTTTGTAAGTCCGGAGTGCAAGCCAAATCCCTTGGTCACTTGAACTCCCAAATTAGGAAATGGATTATCGTGTGTGAAGGAGAGGAGTGGAATTTTTGGCAATTAGAAAGTTTGGATTTTGGTACTTCGGGGGTCCTGACGACAAGGAGTCGGGGCATAGTGGAGTGAAAATCCTGAAGTCATGGGTTGCTACAGGACTTGGCGTGAATTTTGGGATTTCGACACTTTGGGTGTCGGGAAGAAGAGGAGGTAGCATTCTGGGATCGAGAGTTTCGAACTCCCGATACCCGGAAGCCCTAAATAATGTGGGTCGTCGGATCAAAAGGGAGGCTACTTGCCGTTGATTCCGTAGAGCTGAAATTTCGAAATTTGAGTTTTTGAAGTGGTAGAGAAACAACGATCGGAGGATTTTTCAAGTCCCAAAAGCTGGGAAGCTTGAGCGACAGGTGGCAAGAGTCCACGTCAGAGATAGAAGACATTGGAGTGGATAGGTGGCGTGTCTTTGTCAATAGGCGGAGTCAAGCCTTGTTGACCATTTCGAGGTTTTGGAGGTTGAAGAGTCGGGAGTCTTGCATCCGTATTCATGAAGTCATGAAGTCCGAAACTCCGAATCGATGAAAAGTCCCATTGGGGAGCCAGCCTTTGCTGAATGCATCAGGGTTCGACATTTTGATATTTTCGAAGACAAGAGGTCGAGGTTCTTTGTTCCAAAATTCCCGAAGTCGCAAAACGCAATACAACTGTAGAGGAGGACGCAGCCAAAGATTTCGACATTTCGACGTTTTAGGTTTCGGTGGGTTGAAGAGCCGGAAACTCGACAACAGAAATCGTGAAATCGCGAAACTCGAAGTCCCGGTTTGACAAAGGGCGCGATCTTATTGAGGTCAGGAGATTTGGGTGATTCTTTGTGTTTGATCACACTGGGCATACTCATAAGGACCGATGCATACACCATCATGTGTGTGAGGGATTCCCTGTGGGGAAAATCAAAGAGTCAATCAGACTGATGAGGGTAGATTTAGAAAGATCCTCAGCGGATCTCGGCCTGAGGGTCAGGGGTCTGCGTGAGAGGGTCACTATCGATATAGTCTCCTAAAGATAATAAATCTTGATCCTCTAATTGATACATGACCCTTAACAATACACGACCCTTAACAATAGTCACGAGCTTGACTTCTCTTCTTATCTGGCAGCGGTAATCTTCAATTTGTTCCACAAATGATATGCACGTTCTTCTTTTCAAATCGCATAGATGGAAGCGCACATGCATCTCTTTACTTGAATCCACATATCTGCACCTTGAATCAAACAGATCTCCAGAAACAATAATCTGACATCCACAGATTTGCACCTTGAATGAAACAAATCTCCACCGGCAACAATCTGGCAGATAGATCCTCCTCCAATCCACGCAACGAAGTCTCTCTATGAACAAAACTCAACACACAAGAAATCACTCACATAAATACAGTGTTGTCTCCTGTATATTTACAGAGAACCAACATTCATAGCTCTCACATCTTCCTGGCTATCGTGTGAATGATTTAAGTCAGTACACGCTCTCATACCAATTTAAAATTTATAAAAGCAGCCATAGCACAATGTTACACACATAAATCAATATACAAGAGTTAGATCCAACTAATTCTAAATCTAGATAGAGAAGTTGAAAGAATATCTGAACAATCTCCAACTAATTTTAACAAACCCAAACCAAATACTCATCATAGAATTTCGTCATTATTCTCCAACCCTTTTCCCAAAAATTGCTTGCCCAACACATATTTAGCTCCTCATCATTAGGACATCATAACTTATAAATTACAATACAATTATTGAGGCTATTGAGACTAATGGCATAAAAATTCTCATGACACCAACATATGTTAACTCAACATTCTAGCGTCATAAATTATAGGACACCTGTCGAGGTTGTAACTTGTCAGCCTCGAGATTCCAAAACCAATGGATAAAAAGTGATTAAGGGTGTCTCTACATCATGCTAAGTTTGAATGCAGGCGAGAGTTGAGCATCATCCAGACACATTATTATTAGGTTTTCTACAGGTTTGAAATTCTGAAATTACATTTGAGAAATTTATATATTTGTAACGTTGTGGGTAAGAACCTATTATTAGTTCCTACCATGAGACTATAGGAATGCGTTTTCTTTTGATGTGATATTAATTTTCTTTTTACCATAAAATTGTGTATGCAATGTAATGTTTAACATAGGAAAAAAATATATTTTTAGATATAATAAAAATATTTGTGTTTCTCATTTCTAATTGGTTGATAGAATTGAAGTGTTTCAATATGTAAAATTAATTACATAATCAATGAATTTCACCATTTACCACATCTAAATATAGAAAGTTGTACTATGTATTTATTATTAGGCATTATTATATAATATATTATTTATTATTATATTTATTATCTAATATATTATTTAGATTATATTTATTATGTAATATAATAAATATTATATAAAGATATATATTATTAAATTTGAAAGGTTTATATTCAAAAAGAAAAATTGAATATTTTTAAAATGCAAATTTGCATTTGGCTAGCTTATTTTAATTGGAAGGAAATTTAGGTTAATCCAAAAACTATACAACATCCACATTAAAGTAAAAATGTGGTCGCCAATAAGGCATATGACAAATCTATAAACTAAGTTTCATGGACGAGCATGTGTTCCTCCATTGGTTGTGAGTTTAGATAGAATTCTTTGAATTCCAATCTTTCTCAAGGTATAGTTATCAATGTTATTTTTTTTCATTTAAAATCTCTACAAATTAATTTCTTTTAAGACTATGAAACTAACCCCTAGTTATTGTTCATGTTTCACATTAATCATCACCATCAGTAATTATAGAGTGTCAACTATCATTTCCAATTCCACTGGACTAAACTGCCATGAAACCCTTGTTATTTCAAGATTCCAAACAAATCAAAATCATAATGTCATTTCTCAATAACGTGCGACCTTTCTTGGTCGTACTTAGCTCTGGAAGGCGGTATTAATCGAGGTGACTGTTTTGACCTTTTGGTTACAAAAGATTCCAAACAAATCATAATGTCATTTTTCAATAATGTTCAGGATTTCTTGGTCGTACTTAATGCTCGCCTTGAAGGCGAGATTAATCGAGCTGAAGATTATAACAAAAGATTCCAAACAAATCTGTTTTGATCTTTTGGTTACGAAAGATTCCAAACAAATCATAATGTCGTTTCTCAATAATCTGTAGCATTTCTTGGTCGTACTTAGTGGTCTCCTTGAAGGCGAGATTAATCGAGCTGAAGATCATAACAAATCCATCTGTTTTTACCGTTTGGTTACGAAATTCTATCATCGCAGTGGAAGGTTCCGAGTCCCGACTATTATTTGACTGCGGTTTAAAAGCAGGCAATGCAGAGATTGGATGAGCATAGTTTTCGGGTGGATCGTTGGTTCAATCGAAATGTGAAAGCAAATTATGATTATGGTTCGGATTTCTCACTGTTTACATATTTTCTCCAAACTGAAAAACTGCTGGGATAGTACAGACCCTCATCACCATTTTGCTAATACTCTTACCACATCCTGCACATGCCTTTTATCTGTACCAAGCCTTTTATCTGATGAGTTTCACACTACAATGATAATAACTTAATTACTTCTTCGTCCCAATAGATCGAACTCTACGCCATTTATTCACCGACAGCCCTTCAGAAGTTTGATAATAAGATGCTGTTTGTACTGTTAGGTTTGGCAACGTTCTCATTTTCACAAGTCGCGATTGGCGTAGAGCTTCGCTTGTGTTACCGTTGAAACGGGCACGTTCTGCACCAATATTTGTATTAAATATTATTTTGTTAAACAACAAAAATATAAATAAACTTGTATAGGCTTTGGAATTAGTATTGTTAATTTGTTTCCTTGAATTAAAAAAATTTATATCTAATCAAAAGTAATTTAATATTATACTCCATAACCAACTTTGAAATTAATATTTTTACTTTCATATAAAAACATTTATAATATAAATATTGAAATTAATATTTTGTAAAAATTCATAAAAACATTTTTAAATGTTGTTATGAGTGAGATTAATAGTAAAAAATATGTGTTACCTCCTAAAATGTTATAAGTTCAAATCCCTTTTAGTGTGTTGACTTAATGTATAATGTAGTTGATTGATACATTAATAATGTAATGTATTAATTAATTAATTTATACATTATTCATTAACACATTGCTAAAATATTATTATACTAATAAATAAACAACAAGTGAGACAATGCTCAAGCTGTGCTTGTTATTAAAAGAAAACTTAGGTACATTTATATTTGTAGTGCTCACCTATAAACCAAGAATCCTTCAATTGTGGATATTATGATCTAAAAATAATATCTCGTAAAACAAACTTTCAAATACAACTCATAGACGTTTCGAGATTATTCTAACATCCTTTTTTAATGGAGAAACAAATTTTCTATGACACCTAATTGTTTCTTGCATTCTTTAAAGTTTATCTTTCCAAAAGGCTTGGTAAAGATGTGAGCCACATTATGAGTGGTATTACAATAGATCAAGTCAATTTCCTTTGAATGTATCTTTTCTCTTACAAAATGATGTTGAATTTCAATATGCTTGGTTCTGGCATGATAAACTGGGTTGTGTGCCAATTTAATAGAACTTTGATTGTCACATTTGAGAATAGTTGGCCTCATTTTTTTATTGCCAATATCTTCAAGAATTCTCGTTAACCAAACAACTTCACAAGTAGCATTGCATAGAGCTTTGTAGTCAGCTTTTGTTGACGATAAAGAAACAATTGGTTGTTTCTTACTACTCCACGATACAACTCTCGATCCTATATGAAATGTATAGCCTGACGTAGATCTTCTATCATCAGGGTTTTCCGCCCAATCTGAATTAGAGTAACCCGTCAAATCAACATCACAATCATTAGTATACATAATACCAAAATTAACAGTTCCTTTCAGATATCGAAGAACTTTCTTCGCAACTTTCTAGTGACTCTCTAAAGGCTTAGCCATGAACTGACTAAGGATGCTAACTGAGTATGCAATGTCTAGCCTTGTAGTGGTGAGATAGTTCAAACTTCCCACCAACTGACGATATAAAGTACCATTTGCCTCTTTAGATCCATCTTCATTGTACAACTTTGCATTCTATTCTAAGGGAGTTGACATAGCTTTACATCCACTCATGTTGAACCTTTTAAGAATTTCTTTTGTGTATTTACTTTGAGTGACCAATGTTTTACCAGACTCTCTCCACACCTCAATTCCTAAACAATAATGCAATTCGTGAAGATATTTCATTTCAAATTCTTGAGACAACTGAATTTTAATCTCTTCAATTAACTTGCATACACTGCCTGTAATAATGAGATCATCCACATATAAAAATATTAAACAAACATTTCCTTCTTCATCTTTCTTAGCATACAGGTTAAGATCTTTTTTTCTTTTCACAAAACCATTCCGATAAAAGAAGGTATATATATTTACATACCAAGATCTCGGTGCCTGTTTCAAACCATATAATGTTTTTCTTAACCTGCAATCTAGATGCTCCTGTCCCTACTTGACAAACCCTTCAGGTTGAACCAAATAAACCTCTTCCTTTAAATCACCATTCATAAAATAAGATTTGACATCTAACTGATGTAATTTCCAATTATGTTTTGTAGCTAAGGAAATCAATACTCTAATTGTATTCAATTTAGCTACTGGTGCAAAATTATCTTCGTAATCAATTCCATCCTTTTGTGAATATCTTTTCTCAACTAATATTGTCTTATATTTGTCAATGCTACCATCTCCTTTAAATTTAGATTTATAAAACCATTTTCTTCCAGTAGGGACTTTGTTTTCAGACAGTTCAACTAATTTCCATGTTTGATTTTTCATAAGGGAATCATATTCGTCATTCATAACATTTCTCTATTCTTCATGTTCTTTAGCTTGATCATAGTTTACAAGTTCTACAACATTCATGACATGATACATTAATTCACAGTTTTTATACCTTAGAGGTGGTTGAGTTTGTCATGATGGCCTTCTTGGTCCATCACTACTTTCATCTCGTCTCCTTCTCTATGGTGACTCTTCTCCACTTGATGTATCTTGACTTCCTGAAGTGTCCATACTTTTTTCATTCCGTTCTTGAACCTGTACTTGTTCATGTTCATGTTTAACCATTGCATCTATTTTGACATGTTTATCACTATCATTATGCCAAGAATCTGCATCATTCATTGTATCAACTCTATATGTGTTCTCATGAAACATCACATCTCTACTTGCAAACAATTTATGTGAATTGGGATCAAACAATTTGTATGTTTTTTTATCAATACAATACCCAATAAAAACACACTTGATTGACTTTGCATCAAGTTTTCTCCTCTCATCCTTTGGAATATGTGCAAAGGAAGTGGATCCAAATACTCTCAAATGACTGACATCAGGTCTATAACCATGAAGAATCTCAAAAGGAGTTTGGAAATCTAATTTCTTAGTTGGACTACAATTCTTTAAATAAACAATAGTGTTAATGGCTTCTGCCCAAAAACCATTAGAAATGTTTTTACCTTGAAGCATACTACGAGCACACTCCACCAGTGTTTTGTTCCACCTCTCAGCAACACCATTTTGGTGAGGTGTATGAAGTATACTAAATTGTTGTTGGATCCCATGAAATTTACAATAAATTTTAAATGCACTCGATGTATATTCACCACCCTGATCAGATATGAGAAATTTAATACATTTTCCTGTTTGTTTTTCAGACATAGTTCTTAATTCTTTAAAGAACTCAAATAAATCACTTTTTATCCTTTTGAAATAGACCCATGTATATCTAGATCTATCATCAACAAAAATAAGAAAGTAGGAAGCACCACCAAGTGACCTAGTTTTCATAGGTCTACATACATCAGTATTGTAACATACCCAACCATCTACAGGCTGAGTACGCTAACTTCAAGCCATCCCTTGGACTTCTTTCTCTTACCGATATCTTGTTTAAAAATTAAGGATGCATAAAATAAGAGAATTAACAACATGCACAACAATATGCAGCAAGCATGCATAATCTAAGATTCAATTAAACTATAATTAAATACGCAACGAAATACATTCATACACACATAATAATATCACAACAGAGAGCACTTATCTTTATAAAAATGTGACACCAACTGGCTGCAGACCAAGGATGTTCCACCCAACTGTAGACACCACTTCTCCAACTCTCAAAAGTAGTGTCACCCCCGAGCGAGGGATATGAATCCACAAGGACGGTTGTAGAGTGTACTTGGGTTCCCAAACCAGTCAGCTCTCATGCTCTCATAGGTTTCCCAACACCCACAACAATCCAAGTACCTGGATCTCTTCTACCCAGCCTGTTCCACCTGAGAGAATGGACTTCCACCCTTCTCTACTACGCAGTCCCTCAGGTAGTCCTTCTCTTTCCTCCCAGGGCCTCCAACACAGTTGGTCCAGAATCTCAATGCTGGAACTCTCACGACTCGCAATTGTGAGAAAAACATGGTACAGGCCCATGCATTTTAGACATGCAAGCCCTAGGTCATGTCTGGATCACACCAATGACCACGACAACCAACTATCCCATGGCTAATTATTCAACAGCTCAGTTTCCCTTCCAAAGCCAAGACGCGGATAAGAACAGACCAATGGAGGAGTTAGGGGGTGCATGGGAGTGCGTGAGGGAAAATAATGAGTGAAGGTACAGGAAATCAACAAACAAGCCATCAGTCAAACCCCCCCATCAGACCAGATGTGGGTTTAAGTAACTTCATGGGGGAAATCAAGAACCTCTTGGCCTTCCCTGAGAAACTCTCGTAACCGATCCCCTCCTTTAGACAAAAGGGTAATTGGAATAGGAATAAACATTTACCCTCTCAAGCCCCCTCTCTTGTGGAATCATAGCCCCCTATAACTCTAGTCCTTGTCTGTCTAGTAGCCAACGATGTCGGTATTATCAATCATGATAAAAAAAATTACATTTCTTGGGCACACTGGCCTTTTAATAGTTGTTTGGGCACTCTGGCCTCTCAACATTGTAACAATAAATTATTTAAAAATGGGGGTCCAAAACCTGGGGTGTTACATCCCCTCCCCCTTATTTTGGCACTGTCCTTAGTGCATATACAAAACATAGATCAACATCTCAAATTTATTCAAAAAGTTGTGGGTACTCTACCTGCATGGCATCTTCATGCTCCTATGTAGCATCTTCAAGACCGTAGCATGTCCACTGAAATTTTACAAGCTCTATAACTCGATTCCAGAGCATTTTGACCTCTCTGTCGAATACCTACATTGGTTGAAACCGAAAGTCTCCCTCCGTCTCTACCTGAATTAGATGCCAATCAATAACATGGTTAGGATCATGTACATATTTCTTTAGTAAAGATACATGAAATACATTATTCACATTCATGGAAGTAGGCAATGCAGGGATGTATTCAACTGACCCTATTTTGTCCAATATTTCAAATGGACCACAGAATTTGGCTGCCAACTTTGTACAACTACCCAATTTTAAAGAGATTTTCTTGGGATTCACTTTCAAAAGTACATGCTCCCCTACTTTAAATTCTCTAGCTATGTTGTTCCTGTCTGCATAAACTTTTTGTCTATCCCCAGCTCCCTTTAAATTCTTCTTAATCTTGACCACTTGGTCTTCCATGTCCTTGAGAAACTCTGGCCCAAGTACCACTCTATCTATTGGGTTGTCCCAGCTCACTAGAGTATTGCATTTCCTACCATACAAGGCTTCAAATTGGCTCATTCTCAATGAGGATTGATACCCATTTTTATATGCAAATTCAACCAAGTGTAAATAATCTTCCCACTTAGATGGCTTATCCATCACATACATTCTCAGCATGTCTTCAATTATTCGATTGACTTTCTCTGTTTTCCCATGTGTCTAGGGATGATATGTTGTGGTAAAGTTTAGATTTGTGCCAAATCCTTTAAACAATCCCCTCAAGAAATTGGAGGTAAACTTTGTATCTCTATCTGAGACAATTGTCCTAGGTATCCCATGCAACCTAGCAATTTCCTTCATGAATATTTATGCAATATTAATCACTGTATGCGTTGTCTTCACAGGCACAAAATGAGCAACCTTCGTTAATTTGTCAACCACCACCATGATTGAATCACGATGCTTATTCATTCTGGGTAATCCCGTGATGAAATCCATGGGGATCCCTTCCCAATTATTCTCTGGAATTGGCAATGGCTGCAGCAAACCCATTGGGTTCCTGTGCTCAACATTTACCTTCTGACGTTCCATACATCCAGTGATGTAATAAAAAACATCCTTCTTCATTCCCGACCAAAAGAAATGGCTTCTTACTGCTGTAATTTTTTTCTGGTAACGAGGATTTCCAACATAAGGAACATCATGCATTTCCTTCAGTACCACATTCCTTAGTTCTCCGTAACTAGGAACATAGATTCTATTTTTATGCATGAGTAATCTGTCTTCCTTTATCTCATACTCCTTTATTTTATGTTGTACATCTCCTTGCTGTAAGTTTTCTTTTACCTGTAGGTAATGCTGATCTCTAACAAGACCATCTAAAATTATGCTCTTCAAGTCTGATTGATGCATACTAACAGTAGTAGCATGCATGAGATTCACTCTTATACTAAGTGCATCGACAACTTTATTATCCTTTCCTTTGATATGGTTGATATTGAGGTCATATTCACTTAAAAATTCCAGCCATCCTGTTTGTCTCGCATTCAAGGTTGGTTGTTCAAAAAGATACTTCAGGCCAATGTTGTCTGTTCTTAATTCGAATTTCTTTCCCATGAGATAATTCCTCCACATCCTTAAGGCATAAACAATGGCAGCAAGTTCCAATTCATGCATGGCATAGTTCATCTCATGTTCCTTAAGATTTCTGGACTCGTATCCAATGGCATGTCCATTTTTGGTGAGGACTCCCCCAAGTTCTTCCTTACAAGCGTCTGTACATACCACACAACTTTTGTTTGAGTCATCCATCTTTAACACATGCGCACTAGTAAGTAATTCCTTCAATAGATTAAAATTCTTTTCACATTTGAGGGTCCATTCAATTTTAGTTCCCTTCTTTTGAAAATAAGTGATGGGATGAGAAATCTTAGAAAACCCTACTATGAACCTTCTATAGTAGCTAGCTAATCCCATAAAGTATCTGCCGTCTGACACATTTCTGGGTGTTGGCCATCCTCTAATGGATTCAATCTTCTCTGAATCTACTATTATGCCCTGCTCTAAAATAATGTGTCCCAAGTAATGGATCTTCCTTTGTTAAAAAGAACACTTACTCAACTTGGCATACAACTAATGTTCACTCAACACTTGAAATACCAGTCTTAAGTGATGTTCATGCTCCTCTTCAGACTTGGAATAGATAAGTATGTCTTCCAGGAATACCTTGACAAACTTGTCCAAATAATTTCTGAATATGTCATTCATTAAGGACATGAAGACAACTGGTGCACTGGTCAGTCCAAATGGCACCACTACAAATTCATAATGCCCATACCTGGTCCTAAAGGCTATATTATGAATGTATTCTTCCTTCATTCTTACCTGATGGTATCCTTCCCTCAGATCAATCTTTGAAAATATCTTTTCTCCTCTTAGCTGGTCAAAGAGGTCATAAATTAAGGGTAGAGGATACTTGTTCTTTATAGTGTACTTGTTCATCTTTCGAAGGTCGATACACAACCTCAAGGTTCCATCCTTATTTTTGACAAAAAGTATGGGTGCTCCCCAAGGTGAAACAATTGGACGTATGTACCCTTTCTTCAACAATTCTTCCAACTGCATTTGTAATTATTTTAACTTTGGTGTGCTCATTCTGTAAGGTGTTTTTGACACCGGGGCAGCTCCTAGCACTAAGTCAATTGAGAAATCTATCTCCGTTCTTGGTGGAAATTCAAGTATTTCTTGGACTACATATTCAAATTCCTGTAGCACCGAGAAATATTCAAGGCTTGGCTCCTTTTTATTATCTTTCTCTTCCACATAAGCTGCATACAGTTGGCATCCTTTCCTAAAACATATTTTCAATTGTAAGGTTGAAATCTCCCTTATAGATATGGGTCTTGGAACTCCTTTCACAGTGCTCTGTTTTCCATCTCCATCAAGACATGTTAATGTCTTGTTATGAAAATATAGGCCATAATGATGTCTTTCCAACCAATCCATCCCAATTAGAACATCATAAGACCCCAATGGTATGATATTTAGATTGGTACTATTATTCACACCATTAAGACTTATGGAACAACTTCTGACCATATCATGGATTCTTCTTTTGGTTCGAGTGGCTAACTGAACCAAAATTTCTTTTCCAGGTTTACTTTTCTCCAAATGTAATCTATCCACTATCTTAGGATCAATGTAGAAATGACTTGCTCCTGAATCAATCAAAATAGAAACATGTTGATTTATGATCTTACCTTCCACCTTGATCATATTGGATTGGTACTTTGCTTGTCGATTATCTAAAGCTGCATAGATTCTTACCATATCTATGACTGTTGTAGCCTCTTGGATGTTGTGCACAATATTCACTCTATCCTTTCTGTGTGGGAAATCCTTGTACATGTGATCTTCCTTGCATCCCCAACATTGGATTGGTGGTCTACCCCTTTCTCCCATGGAATCTTGCTTCTTGAAATATCCCTTATCATACTGCTCTTGATGATTTCTATTAGGCTCATTCCCATTGAAGGGAGATTTGAATCCTTTCCTCCTCTGATTGGACTTCACATTTTCTTGTCCTTCGAAGATTTCTGCAAGGATTCTCTTCCCTGGCCTTGCTCATACATTTACTTACCCTTCCCGATGGCCTCAATCAAGGTCTTGGGTTCATCATACTTGATCTTTTCCTTATAAAAGGCTAGAAATCCACTTAGAAATATTTGTATTTTCACTTTATCATCACCAATGAACTTGACATACTTTAAATGTCCAAAGAAATTCTTCTCGTATTCTACCATAGTCATGCTTCCCAACCTGATTTCAAAGAACTTTTTCATTTTCTTGTCATAGAAATGCTGTGAGAGGTACTCCTTTTGGAAGTACTTCTTGAACTGCTTCCAACTGATCCTACTTTCATTAACATGTTCCACTTGCTTTAGTTGGTCCCACCACACTACAACTTTCCCATGTGAGTGGTAGGTGGAAATCCTGGCTTATAGTGATGCAGCAAAAAATATCTCTTGAGCCCAAGAGACCATGCTTCGACATCATCTTCCCTTTCCCTTTCACCATCGAAGGAAGGTGGCTTGAGCTTCCTCAACTCTCCTTGAAAACTATCTATCTCTTGTTTCCTTCTTTGGTGTTTGACAGGAGACACCTCTGGACTGCTTACGGGATCATCCGATGCGTAAAAATTTCTTTTTGAGTAAGCAGGTGAGTGGTGTCTATGAGCTCTGCTAGCACTTCTGGAATAACCAACTCTTCCACGATCATCCCTTCTTTCATGACACCTTCCTTCTTCGTCTTGTCTTGAGTTTTATCCCTTCTTCATTTTCCTCTACAACTGATTTAAGCTCTACAACACTCGATTATTTATCTGACTTTTCTCTCTCGTCAGTCTCTCATTGTCTTCTTTGTAGCTCTTCACTTCCATATTTAAGATTCTTACCATTTCTATTAACGTTTCTTGTTCTCCTTTTCCCTTGCGTCCATTGGACTCTGTCTTTACATTACCAACTCTATTATTCTATCCTTCAACCTCCTTCTCATGAATGGAGGCTCCCTTACCTTCTTCCATTTCCTCAATATGCATCCTAAGTTGACGTGCTCAAGCCCCTCAATTCTGCAAAATGTGCAAGCGACCATTTTGTTAGAATGATGCATATGGTAAACAAAAATTTCCAAATGATGCTACATGTCTCTTTATTTTTTTTTGTTCATGGAGATCATATGCCCATTCTCCAAAAATAAAAGTGTCTTGTTATCCATGGCTGACACAGAATTTCACCCTGTGCATGTGATTCCTTCAAACCACTTCCCAAGTGACCACGATTAGAAACCGTGACTAAATCCTTCCTTAGAACTTTTCTTTCCCGGGGACAACCAATTCGGCCGTTATCCCTCCTTCACTCAACTCTCAAACTACATGCGACCACGACCATGACCCTGTGCTTAGCTGAAAAAGAGCTTGTCTGGAGCTTTAGGAATTTGGAACCTTCAACCAGGACCAGATCAACAATCCTCATCCTGCTTTATGATCAATGATCGAGATCCACTTCGGAACTTCACGCTTCAGAAGTTTTAACTTTCGACCTCCACTTTCCTTCAGAGTAATCTGTACTCGAAGTTCAGAATCAGGTGCCACGCATCCTCCTCAAGTCAACAACTCTAATCCACTTCAGGACTTCGTCTTTCAGAAGTCTCAACTTTTCCACTTTCTTCCTTCTAGAATGCTTCTACCCAAAGTTTATGATCTGTTGACGCATGTCCTCCCACAGATCAACACATATGAATCATTTCGGCTCTTTGGGCTTCAGAAGTTTCAAAATTCCCTCTTGAACTTTCTCTTGGAGTGATTTCACCCGAAGTCGATGATCCTTCGACGTGTGTCCTCTGGAATCAACAATCGATATGTACTCTAGCCTTCGGGCCTTCAGGATTTTTCAGCCCAACGTAACCTGTCACATATTTCCCTTCTAGAGTGCTCAGTTTTTGGATTGCATGATCTGTCACCACACAGTGAAATACTAGAAGAGGACACATGGCCCAATCAGGCGGGTGACACGTGTCACGTTCTAATCAACTTTTCAATATTCCAAACGCTCAAATCTTACTGACACATGGCACACATCCCATGTGTCCATGTCATCCCTGGTGACGTCTGCAAGCCACATCACTTTTGGGATTCTAGGGTCCCCATCACCTCTAGGTGATGTCATCGTGCCCCATCACTTTGGCTCTTTGGGCTTCGGGGCTTCGGGAGTTTTCAAACTAGCACACTTCCAATTATCCCAAAATATGAGTTCTCGAACTGGCCAATCTGTCACCACGTGTCCTCCTAGATCGGACGACCAAGATTCACTTCGGGTCTTCACCCGGAGTCCACATATTTACACCACGTGTCCTCCTTAATCTGACGGTGGAGGCTTACTTCGGGTCTCTAGACTTTGGAGATCTCAAACTTCAACCTTTTTCCTTGAAAATATTTTTTTCCGAAGCTCTCGATCCTCTGACGCATGTCCCCTGTGGATCAACAACTATGATTCCTTTCAGACTCCAGACTATGGAAATCTCATATTTCAAAACTTATCTGGCCCCACTGTCTTTCATGCGAAGCCTTGGATCTGGTGAGGCGTGGATCTCGGCAGATCAATGGATGAGATCCTTTCGAGTCTTCAGGTTTTAGAAGTTTCAAACTTCAAACCCTTTCCTTGCTTACTTTTTCCTGGAGCATTTTATCGAGAGCACACTATCTATGGACGTGTGTCCTACCAAAGATCGATGGTTCCTAGGATACTTCGGATCTTCGGAGGTTCATCGCTTGAGTACCATGATGTCACATCATTGCATGCCTTTAAAATTGTGGGGACACACATTGACGGTTTGGGGTAACCCGCTTTTCGCCCCGCAATTTTCCTGACGCTGACACATAACCCCTTAGGGAAACCATGGTTTGGATTGTGGGACCGCCTTGGGAAATTAACTCCCATGCAGTTTGGTTCCCCACAATGCCTGTCGGCCATTGACATCTCTTTCTAATGGGATCCGATGGTCGTGACCTTAACCTTGCTTCATTTTCATCGGACGACCCCTGTTCACCTGTCCTCCGATCCAACAATCTCGGATATCTCCAGATCCTGCAATGGCGATCTCTCCCGAATTCAAAAGAAACGGTCATGATCCTTCGAACCCTTACAGAGGATCTATGATGTTCCATATCCTGTGTAGCTTATGCCACGCCATTCCTCCTGAGATTTTCAATTTCATGGTCAGAGTTCGATCTCGACCACGAGACTCTGACTAACAGACCTGACCCATACTGGCCCGGTGTTTCAATGTGAAGCTCTGATACCAATCTATAACATACCCAACCATCCATAGGCTAGGTACATTACCTTCAAGCCCTCCCTTGGACTTCTTTCTCTTACCGATACCTTCTTTAAAAATTAAGGATGCATAAAATAACATAATTAACAACATGCACGGCGATATGCAACAATCATGCATAATCTAAGATTCAATTAAATGATAATTAAATACGCAACTGAATACATTCATACGCAGGTAATAATATCACAATAGAGAGAACTTATATTTATAAAAAGGTGACACCAACTGGCTGCAGACCAAGGATATTCCACCCAACCGTAGACACCACTGCTCCAAGTCTCAACAAGAGTGTGACCCTCGATCCAGGGCTATGAATCCACAAGGACGGTTCCAGAGTGTACTTGGGTTCCCAAACCAATCATCTCTCAAGTTCTCATAGGTTTCCCAACACCCACAACAATCCAAGTACCCAACTCTCTTCTACCCAGCCTGTGCCACTAGAGGGGATGGACTTCCACCCTTATCTGCCACGCAGTCCTTCTCCTTCCTGTTAGGGCCTCCAACACAGCTGGTCAAAAATCTCAATGCTGTAACTCTCAGGACTCACAGTTGTGATAGAAACAAGATACATGGCCATGCATTTCAGACATGCAAGCCCCAGGTCACAATTGGATCACACCAATGACCACGATAACCAACTATCCCGTGGCTAATTCTTCATCATCTCGGTTTCCCTTCCCGAGCCAAGACGCAGATGAGGACAAATCAATGGAGGAGTCAGGGGGTGCATGGGAGTGTGTGAGGGAAAATAATGAGTGAAGGTACAGGAAATCAGCGGACAAGCCATTGGTTAAACCCCCCATCAGACCATAGGCGAGTTTAAGTAACTTCATGGGGGAAATCAAGAACCTCCTAGCCTTCCCCAAGAATCTCTCCTAACCGATCCCCTCCCTTAGACAAAAGGGTAATTGGAATAGGAATAAACATTTAGCCTCTCAATACCCCTCTCTCTTGTGGAATCATAGCCCCCTATAACTCTAGTCCTTGTCCATCTAGTAGCCAACGATGTCGTTATTATTAATAATGATAAAAAAATTACATTTCTTGGGCACACTGGCCTTTTAATAATTGTTTGGGCACTCTGGCCTCTCAGCATTGTAAGAATACATTATTTAAAAATGGGGGTCCAAAACCTAGGGTATTACAAGTATGAATTAATTCAAGAATATATGTTTGTCTTTTCTCTGTATGAACAATAAAATCCTCTCTATGTTGTTTACCAAGTGCACATGTTTCACAAGGAAAATGATCATTCTTCATAACAGGAAGACCTTTTAGCATAGTTTTTCTTTGCAACAACATCAAATCATTGCAATTTAGGTTCCCATTCCTATGGTGCCATAAATATTTTGTTGACATTGTTGTGGATGTCAATGCAACATGACGATTCATTGTCACATCCAAATTATACAATCCACTAACCCTGGTACCTATGGAAACAACCCTATAGTGATTCTGGATATCTTTCACAATACACCTCAACTTACCAAACTCCACTGTTAGATTATTATCAGTGATAGTTGAAACAAATATCAAATTCTTTTTAATACCAGGAACATACATCACATTATGAATCTATCTCAATTGTCCATTAGGTAAGTTCACACTTATTAATCCATATCCTTGTACTTTATGTGATCTGTTATCTCCTAAGTAAATGTGTGTTCCATCAAGTTTCTCATAATATTCATCATACCATTCTTTATTATATGTCATATGAGTTGATGCAACAGAATCTATGAACCATGCATTCTTATCATCAGTTTCAGCAGACAACGCAACTTCAGAAATAAACAAATTAAGGTTTTTAAATCCATCATTGATTGAAGTGTCTTTATGCACATAATTTACATTATGTATTTTATATCTATGATTTGATTCTCGATTACTTCTTCTATATCAATCTTTAGCAAGATGTCCAAGTTTTCCACAATAATCACATTCAACATTTCTCTTAATATAAGAATCAGGATGTGTCATACCTTTCTTCTTTGCTTGAAACTAGCCTTTCTTCCTGTCCCATGGTTTCCCTCAATATGATATTTTACCTCTTTCAATCAACGCCAAATATGATCCAATTGAATCCATATCATAATTATTCATTCTCTCTTCCTCTTGAAGAAGAATTTCAGCCAATTCATCAAAGGTAGGACGTGTTTGTCTAGATGAGAGCGCTGAAATAAAGAATTTATAGTCTTGGATTAAACCCTTCAAAGAAATAGTTACTAAATCACTACTGGAAACTTTTTCCCCAATGTTAGCGAACTTATCACTTAAGTCTTTAATTCTGGAAACAAAATTGCTTATGATTTCATTGGATTCCATTTTTATAGATAATAGCTTATTCTTTAAAAATAAAATGCGGTTTGCATTAAAGGTTTTGAACAAACCTTTGAGAACGTCCCATGTCTCTTTGGAAGTTTTACAGTCCCTTATATAAGGAATGATGTTGTCCTTTACGGACATCCGTAGCAACACTTTCACTTTCATCTCTCGCCTATCCCAATATGGAATCGAGGCAACAACAATGGGTTTGGGCTCATCACCTTTGACAATCGTCCATAGTCTATATGCCTCGAGGTTGGTGGTCAACTTAAACTTCTAGTTTACATAATTCTCGCCATCAAGCTTAGTGGAATTATTTAAATATGAATCAGCAAGAGGATTCACCATTTTCTTCCACAAATAATTCAAAGAAATAATAAATAATTGTCTATTACCTTGTGATCTCCTTTTCTGCTGCAGAAAATATCCTTCTACCTCTGCAAATATACCTCAACAAACTCTTCAGCAAACTCATGGGAAACAAGATAGATTTGATTGCACTTCTCACAGACAATGCCTTTAGCACCCTCACACAACCACTCAACTTTTAGAGGGACAACGATTACAAAACAACAAGGATTTCAGGGTAGAAAGGATTCCAGCGTGTCCAAAAGAGATTGTAAAACAACAATTAAAAATACCATATCGCAAGCTATGAGGCTCCACTTGCAATGAAAACATGTTAGCAAGGGGACATCGAATGAGATATGGGGACAATGCATGATCAAAACACTTCTATACTCATGCAATAGGAAGAAACAAGCGATTACATCAGACATATAACAGTCAAATCCACAACATATGTGTCACTACTCTGCACAACTCTCCATAGCCAATCCAACTCGCAGCAAAAACAAACATTCCAAGAGACAACAAACACACAAAAAAATTAATTTCCTGGGCAGCGTACACGCGGATAACTCTCAACTTCACAAATCGCATGTAGGAAGAACATAGCAATCAATCACTACTCAATACAGATAGCACACCTTCAAACCTGTACATAATTGAATCACTCGGCCAACAACACTCCAGCAACTAGCGTGCAGTCACACTAGATAGCATCTTCAGCGCTATCTCCAATAGCGATGGCAAGAACAACTGCACGAGTGGTTCCTTAGAGTGGTTGAGTAACCTGCAACTCTAATACCAAAATAAATAATGTAACGGAGCAACACACACAACAAGTGAGATAATTCTCATGCTCTGGTTTGATAAATTGTGGAGCAAAGAGAAATGCAGAGAGAAAAGAATAGTATATTCAAATGTATGAAGAAGTACAGAACAGAACTGAAGAGCTACCAACAATAGGAAATAGATGAGCTTATATATGCTCAAGAAAGACGGAATTAGAAAGTACAACTGTCCAGTACAGCTGGCAGTGTACGGTCATAATGTTGAGGGTACAATATATTTAACACTCCCTCTTAGACTCAACAGTTACAATCAGCAGCACTGACTATGCCTAAGTGCTGTCTCTAGAAGTCAAAAACTGACTTTCCTAGTGGCTTGGTGAAAATATCAGCAAGCTGATCTCT